>AXNI01007973.1:0-10917 GCA_000498555.1 Heterococcus sp. DN1 | reverse complement strand
TGCGCTGCATCACTACGCATACTCAGCAAGAGCTTGCATTGTAGTCTGCACACATCTTAGCAACCAGTTGATTGCAGGGTTTTCGAAGCTGTAGCGCATGCAGTCACGCTGCTGTGTGCTGAGGTGCTGCAGCTTCTGAGAACTCAGTGAGCAGCATGTTTGCTTTGCCGTGCAGACTTTCGTGCATGAAGTTCTTGATGGCGCCGCGCTGCTATAACAGTGCCATTAATGTGCAGTGGCAGTGCTGACGTGCTAGTGGTAGTCAGTGTGTTGTGCTCGAGCTATAACACTGCATGCGGCCTATCTGTTGTATTCTATGCAAGCAGCCTGAGCGTTGTCATCTGGCATTGTGCAGCTCACACTGCTGTAATGACTGTGCTGCGCTGACTATGTTTACTAGTGTGCAGTGTAGAAGCAACGTCTGTGCTCGTTTAAGGCCACGAGCTGTTTGCAGTGCCAGTATAGCTGTGGCGCGCATGCACCTACTAGTGTGTATTCGAAGCGATGCAGCTTTGCTTAGTCTCTGTGGACAGCTGAGCGTTCTGTTTGTGCACACATGCTGATAGCACATTTTTGCAGTCTACTACTTTTGTCATCTAGCACTGAGCATCTACACGCTGCACGCTATCGTACTGACTGTACTGCACTGCCTGTGTAGAAGTACACTAGTGTGCAGTGTGGCAGCAACGCCTGCACAATGAAGAAGTTTAAGCTGTCTGCAGTGGTGCTGTAGCTCTAGCGCGCATGCACAACGTTGATGTGTTTGCAAAGCGTTGCAGCTGTAGCTGGCCCTACAGGCAGCTACAACTGTCTTGTGTACAAGTGTTGACGGCACATTGTCAAAGCTGCTGTGATGTGCACAGTCTTGCAGTTGATGTGCTACTAATACTGCCTTGCAAGGTATCTGATCTATGCTGACAATGCAGACGTACATGAATCGACGTGGTGCCAGAGCAGAAGTGACAAGCTGTTTGCAGACGTGCTGAAACTGTAGTGCTCTCAGACACACTGCTGTGTGCTGAGGTGCTGAAGCTACTGCTCACGCGTGTAGCCAGCATGCGCATTCTGCTTCCGAGACTACGCTGAATGCGAGCTGCACGAGCTGCTGCAAGCCAGTCAGCACACACAGCTGACATAAGGAGCCAAACTCAAGTGTGCTGCGGCAAAGTCTGCGCTGCAAAAGGAGCACAGTAGTATGTATGCATATTCTGTAGCAGCAGTATTGGTCGCAGCATTGCAGCGTGAGCGATCGATCAAGCTGCTGTCCCCCTCACAGCTGTAGCGCCTCATGTGCATATGGAGTGTTGTAAGGTGTCTCAGTTGTGATGTAGACCTGCACTTGATCGCTGCTCTGCTGCTGTGAAGCGATGTGCACGAACGTACACCACAGGAAGTGATTTGGTGGCAGTTGCTTTAGCGACAGTGATCCATCACAGCCCCTTCAGCAGCCTATGCTGTGCTCACTCAAGCAGCTTGAGCGTTGTTATCTAGCGCTGCGTGACATCCTTTTGTAGTGTCTGGGCAACAACTGTGCACGTTTGTGACTCTGAGCTGTTTGCAGCGTACTGCAGCTGTAGCGCGCACGCACACGCTTGTGCTTACGGGACGCGTTGTAGCTGTGCAGTGTCGCTGAAACGCAGCCCAGCGTCTGCTTTGTGCACACAAGTTGATCAAACATTGTCACAGCACTTAGAGCTAGTGAGTTGAGAGTACAAGCGTTAGCAACATTGTCTGCTTAGAGCAGTGGTGGCACGCTGATTGCAGAATTACTGAAGCTATGGTGCTCGCAGACACACTGCTGTGTGCAGCATTCTTGCTTTTCCTGCTGTCAGCGTACTCACTCTGCCCTAAGAGTTTGCTAAGGCAAGTAGCACGCTCAGCTGCGCCTCGCATGGCTTTGCGTTATGGACTCTACGCTGTGCTAGTATGCTGCAAGTAAAGCCTGCTGCGCAAAAACAGCACACAGTGTGTGCTTACACTGCAACTGCAGTGATTGTGCGTGGCGTCGCAGTGTTCTGCGTGCCATCAAGTTGTCAGTGTTTGCACCTTGATCACGCTCTGGTCTCAGGTGTGCATTATACTGCTGCATGTCAAGCGCTGCAACTGTACTGCTGCGTCACACACAGTGGTGTGTTGCATAGCAGCAGCTGCATAAGCGCATGCAGGGTTCGAACGTTGCTCTGTGCGCACGTTTTGTCAGCACCTTGTCGCAGCTGCTATCAGGCATCACCAGTACCTATCCTTATGCACTGTCTGTTAGCTGATGTATACTAAGCAGCAGTCAAAGCCAGTTCTACAAGTTTCAAAAACGTGGGCTGCACACAGCAGTGTCGACATGCTGATCGCAGAACCTAGTCAAGCTATAGTGCCCGTAGTTAGACTGCTGTGTGCTGAGGCGCTGCAGCTTTCTTCCTGTTTTGTGGTCAGCGTGCTCACACTGTCTTGAGACTTTGCTAATGCAAGCAACACACGTAACTAAAGCTTACCGGAGCACAGCAATGTGTGTAAACTGTAATATGCAGTGATGTTTGCAGTATCGCAGTATCAGCAATCGATCAAGCGGCTCACGCTCACAACTGTGGCGCCTCAAGTGCATGAGTTCTGCACACGGTGTCGCAGCTGTACCATGCATCTGCTACTTGATCGCTGTTGCAGCGATATGCGTACTTCATCATTCTGCATATAGCGGTACTTAGTGCACGTTATTGCTCCTTGAAACCAGTGCACTGCTGTGCGTCACACTGCGTAGCTGTACTGTGTGCGCGATACTGCAGTGTGTTGCACAGCATAGTAGGTGAGTCGATGGTGCGCATCAATTCAACAATAGTCGTACTAGTCACTGCACAGCTGCATTTCACAGTAGTGTGGAACACTGTCACAGCACAGCAGCTACAACAGCTACGTGTAACTGTTCTACAACAGCTACATGTAACTCTTGAGCAAGTAGTTGCAAATAATGTCATGCAAGTGGTTGCACTGCTGCAGCTTCCTCACAGGACAGCAAAATAGCTGCTGATACAGTATTGCTGCTTGAGTCCCAGCAGTGGCAGCATGTGTGCCAAGCTGCCCATGACCACACGCTAGCTGTGTGAGCTGATGTATTGCAGAAACATGTGCAAGCTGATCTGTGGTGTTGGTCAGCTGCTATATTGTGGTACTTGTTACATAGCGTGGCAATCATTTACATGGCACCTCCTGCTACAGCATATTGTCACTTTAATAATCTACTATGTAGCACATCGCAAGCTTGGGTGCACTGACGCTCTAGCTGCAGCACAGCATATGACTTGCATCGCATGCTTCAAGCTTTCAGCTACAGGAGCTTGAGCACGTCAGCTTGCGGTGCCACTGTACACAGACGCAGTAGGCTGTTTTGATGTTTGTGCACACAAGTGTATGTGGTAAATCATGTATGCGTGAGTGCTCTGGCTAAGCTTGAGTTATACTCGAACTTCTGCTCATCTTATGCTGCAGCTGCACGACTGTGTTATACACACAGTAGTTGTTGCACAGCAGCAGCTATGCTATTAAGGTCTGCTCAGTTCTGGCCTAATTACAGGCAAGCAGTATCGCCAGCACGCGACTGGCATGTTGATGCTGTTGTAGCCATGTACAACAATACCAGTGTGAGCACGTGTTTAGCATACACATTAGCAAGCTGCGCAAGAGCACCGTTGTGACTACAATTGCTCTGTACACTTAACATGCGAAGCTCATGTAGTTTCATATACTGTGTCTTCGGGCAGCCTGCGCGCTGTTGTGTTAACGCAGCGCATGCTGCGTTGCACTGCCTGCTTGAGCACAATGCCATATGGCACTGGTTGTGTGAACAGGACTGCCAGCACTTGAGTGGAGTTGTACCCCATGACAGTGTCCGCATATACACAAACACTATGTGTTAGCAGTAGGACCAAGCTGTCCAGGCCTTTCGACGCAGCTGCAGGAGCTGTTGTGCATAGCACATCTGTCGATTTTCTGCAGCTACCTTTGGACCCCTGGGCAGCTTGCGATACTGCTAACTTAAATGTAGGCGCGCATTGGTTGCAGTCACATAAATGTAGGTTCGCGCACAACTACTAAGCTGTGCAGGCGCTTGCACTGATTGTAGTGGCAGTTGACGTATTGCTGTATGCGCTTGCCACTGCTGCCACACCTCTTACATCACATTGGTGTGGGTGTCTGCAGCTTACGTATTTTGATTGCTGAATAGCCTTGCTCAAACTGTACCCAACTGTACTGTTCATCGTGTCTTGTCTAGTATGCTTTACGCAGTGTAGCATCTATCTGATGCGTATTGTTGGCAGCAACACTGTGTGCTAAAGTTGCGTACAAGTATAATGATGCCGCAGCGTGCCTATGACTGCATCGCAACAGCACAGCATCCAGTACGTGTTTCTTCACGTGTCTGCTTCTAAATGCTGCTTGAGCTGCTCGCTGTGCGGAACACACCAATGCACTTTGACAGCTATGTTGCCATTGTACATGAGCGTACACTCTGCAGTAACTTGCACGGACGGCTTTGATCTAAGTGTACTCAATTGCAACCTCTACAGTAGCTTGCACTGGTATTGCTTGGGAAATTGCAGCGCCTTGGACAATGTCAGTGTGTCACGAGGTAGCGTAGTTCTCTACAAGCAGTACATCAAGCATTACTACACTGTGTAGCTATGGTGCCTACACCCTGTTCAAGTAGACACTAAACTGTAGCACGTCAAGCACTCCAGCTGTGATACTGTGTTACATACAGTAGTGTGTAACACAATAGTAGTAGCTGCGCGCCAAGCGTTTGCACAGTTTGTGTGTTGGTATGAGCAGACAATCTGTTCCAACTCAATGTGTGCAGTGTAGTCATTATGTAATCCGTAACATGAGCGGTGTCAGCAAGTCTTTATCAACACCAGTAGCTAGCTGATGCGGCCTATCGATGTGATTACAGCAACTCTTGCGCATGAGCATGGTGTGAACTGTTGTTGTCACACTATGAGCTGCTGAGCAGCTGGAATGCAGCTGTGAAGGAGGCATGCTTATAGTGTTTTTGATACTGCGAAGGGTCGATCGTATACTCTTGTAGTGCTTTACGTGTACAAGTCCGCTGCGAGGCACTCAAGCAGTACAAGATTGTGGTGGTGATAACAATTCAACCTATGGCTACTCGCAGCTTGGCACAATTGTAGAGCCTTAGTATCACTATTGTGTAGTAAGCTTTTGCAGTTAGGTGCGCTAGAGCCGCTGAGCAGCTTGCCGTTTGCACTGCAAACGCCAAGCACTCAGTAGCTGTCATCGCACGAGGCTGCACTTATGCACTGTATTGACTACTGCATCACCTCAACAATTGACTGTGTTCAGGCAAACTGTGTGAAGCGTTAGAGTACAATGCCTGTACAACACTTCACACTATTGTTCACGTTGAACTGATGCATAGCACAGTAAAGCAGTATAATGCCTTACAACACCCAGCAATCTGCGGCAGCACCATGTGTGTGCGGTTCTGCATCTTATCAGGAGCGAGGCTCTGACTAGCTGCAGTTCAGCGAAATCAAGCGTTGTGTAGTGCCATGTGGTTCTATCTAGTCTAATCAGTATTCAACGACACTTTAGGTGCTGTTGCTGTTGCGAGCTATGCATATGTGGCGATGTGTCTACCATGTGTCTGCTGCAGATAGTTCTATGCTGCTGGCTTAGCTTTTGCAGAACTGTAGCACCTCTTACACCTACCAGTCCTGTGTGAGACAGTGCAGTTGCGTTGACTGCCGGCCAGTCAGCTCTGACGCTGTTACGATTAGACATAAGCCAGAAACACTTTGCATGTGCACGATGCATTTTGGCCAACTACTGGCATGGCGGTACGCAGACGATGAACGCGGCAGCGCTAGCATGCTGTGCACGCCCACACTGAAGCTGCAGCACTTATTACATGTATGTTGTTTCTGACAAGGCACTGTAGCTTCATCTCCGTTTGATTGAGTAACACTAAGGGCAACTGTGTATTGTATAGCAGCTGCTCTTTACACACATGCATAGCACTTGCACAGCAGTGCAATACCAGTGTTAGCTGTTTTACCTAATGCTGTTGCAAGCACACATATAACGAGTGTATCCGCACATGCTATTTGAATCGTTACCATGATGGCAGGCACGCAACTGGTGCTACAGCGTCTGCGCACTGTTTTCTCTCGCTCAACTCCATTATTGTAGCTGCAGTGCCTTCCCTGCATGCACACTGTGCATGTACTAGCGAGGCATTGCAGCTTTGAATGAGAGTTGAGGGGTCGTTGCAACTGACGCAACTGCTGACACGCGTGAGCTGCAGCTTGTACACACACAGCACACTAGCACCGCAGTATACTGTCGTAGTGCACTACGTGAACAAGTGCTGCTGAGAGGCACTGAACCAGCCGAAGATTGTGTTGCTGACACCACTTCAAAGCTTAGTTAGCGAGTAGCACACCTGTACAGCCTTGGTATCACAACTGTGCAATAGGGTTTTGCAGTTATGTGTACTGCAAGTGTTGAGTAGCTTGCTTGTTGCACTGCAAACGCTAAGTACTCAGTACCTGTCATCACACGAGACTGCGCTTATGCAATGTATAACTGCAGCGACAAGCTAAGAATAGCAGTAAGAATTTCTCATGAACACAGCAATTTGCAGCATACTGTGCTCTTGATGTACACTATAATCTGTAGCTACTCAGGCCTTACAGCTAGTTGCAGTACTTCATGCACTACAATGTGTGTACAGTTCTGCACCTTGGTGCTAGAGAGGCTCTGACTAGCTATAATTCGCAGTGTATTCAGAATCTATGTAATGCGATGTAGATCTATCTGCTCTAGTCAGTATGTCGCGTGTTACAACAGACAGCTGAATATGCCATAAAGCTGTGCTGCACAGTGCCTTTTACTGCATTGTATCTGCACAGTGTGCAGTACGCTGCGCTACTGCTGCACCGCTCCATCAATTATGCTCGGAACTGAAGCAGTGAACACGGTAAGCTACTCGCATGCTAGGTCAACTGTTGCACCATGCTTACACTACTGTGTAGTAAGGCGCTGCAGTTAAGCGGGCACGTAGGCACAGTAGCTTGCTCACTGCACTGCGAATGCCACACAGTTGAAAGCTACCACTACTGCAGCACAACATCTTGAGAGCGCTGTGAGAGCTTCACACTGCACTGATGCGCGCAGTGCACGTTGTGAGTGTATCATATGCTGTAGCGCACAGACTGTGCAACAGTGTACATGAGCAGTAGTTGTCAAGCTTCGGCATTCTGTCACTGAAGCTGCAATGCTGCATGCAAGCTTGCGCTGTATGGAGCGATCAGCTGTGATCTCAAATTGCCGAAGCTCGACTGTCACTGTACATTGACACGCTAGTGTCCTAGAGCGTTGTATGCCAATTGGCCTTACTTGCGCTGGCGAGTCGAAACTCTGGTTGTGTGGTATATAAGGTAGACTTGTGTACTGCTGTGTAGTGACAACACGAGCTGTTCAGCCCTCGAAGTAGCTGTGATACTTGATGCATTACAATGCTATGGAATACTGTAGCTACGTCTTTGATGGTGTCGAACAGCTAGGTTGTGCATCACGTTCTGAACATAAGTTTAAGCTCCACTACCAGCAAGCCGACTTGCACACAGCAGGGCCTGTTGCTGCATGTACGCATGTATCAGCACATTGAGCACAAACTGCTGACTGTACGAGTGTAGTTGTAGCGCCTCTGCACACACTGTTACGATAAGCGCCTAGGAGTGGCCAGTGAGGCCGTATCTGTAGTCAGACTTGACACTAGACTGTTGTGCATAGAGCTGCACGTGCATTGTACAAGGTACTGTCAAGACTGTTGTACAGTGCGCGGATTGTGTTCTACTACTGCTAAGACACACGGCTGTATTGATCAGTGGCATTGTAAGCGTATCGTTGTGCAAAAGTGTGGACATTGAAGACAGCTGTGTGTGGAGCACTGTGCTATTGTCGCTGCTGGCTGTTGTGCATGGAGCAACACTTGGAATGTGCAAGCTGCTGACACGGGCGGTTGTAGCTACAGCGCGTCGCTGCACATTGGTGTGCCGTGATGCGTTAGAGCTCTCGCACATCCTTTTGTCGCAGCTTGTGTACTACTGCGTCCATGCTATTGTGTGACATGGTTGCATACGATATGCATCTTAGTATAGCACTGCTACCCCACTAGCTTGCTGCAACAGCTATATAGTGCGATAGGTTTGTCTGTACACCTGTTACTACTGTTATCAGTAAGAATGTGTAGCGTGTAACAAGTGCCTGCGTTGTTTGAATTTTTGCTCAATGAGTGCCCAATCGCAGCACAATGGCAACAGTGAATAGCACTAACATGTGACACCATTGATTGTCACATCACTGTAACGCAGGCTCTACGAAGATTGAGGGACGCATGCTGTACAGATGAAGCATGCGCTAGTAGTGGTAGCAGTAGTGGTGCTTGCGATCACAGTGCTGCTGCTGTTGCTGATGCCATGAGCGATGTGGCTCAAGCTGTATTAGCACATAAGGTAAGCATATACTGGGTTTTACATATACTTGCATAATAGTACCATCATGCCAATTGCTTTTACTGAAGTACGCATACATTATCATTACGTTTAGCTGGCGTGTCTACAATATATAAGTGTGCAGTGTTTGTCCTATTGCGTGTGTGTATACATTTAGCCTGCTCATAGCTGCCACGCATTCATGCACTCGAATCATGTTTGCGTTTGCTTATGCAACGCAATGCTGTTTCCATGCGGTAACTTACTATAAACACAATCGTTGATAACCTGTTTGCGTATACATGCAACACATCAACAGCGAGCTAGCATGCACAGGCGCAGTGGCACAGAGCGAACTTCAACTCTCTCTGAAAGGTGCATTGAACTCGGCGAAAGTGAGCCTGATAGTGAAGCGGCTGAAAATGTAACGCATGAAGCTGTCGACAGCAATAATGGTCGCGCTCAGCAGCTGCAGAGGCACTGCAGCAGCAGGAGTGAGCTCAGCCGCGAAGTGCACGAGCTTGAAGTAGGTGAACTTCAATCACTTGAAGATGGCGATGCTGCTAGTACAATGCAGGTCAGTGCATGCACAATGAGCTTTCAGTAGTGATAAATCTTAACATGTTAGATCAAGTTTGCTTGCACCATGTTTTAATTCAGTGGCGTGTGAAACAGTGCCTTGTGAAGTGTGTGAAGTTGTCATCGGTGCACTGCGAAGTATAAGCATTGTACTAATGTGGCTGCGATACACTACATTTGGCATGTGTCTAGGCGCCGCTTTGTTGTTGCTTATGACCACGCCTCACGTTATCGCTGCTATGTTATGCTCTCTTCTCATACATGATCAACAACACAACCACAGTTTGACAGCAGCAAAGGCCTGCATGCCGGGTGCAGACAGCTGTATGGCGCTTGGGAAGTGAGTACACCACCGTTGTTTTCTGCAGTTACATCTTTCACTGTTGCACATCACTTCTGCGATGCAGTGGGTCACATATGCAACGTTCGAGTGCCGTTAGATTGCGCAAGGCTTGCATGTATCCACTTTCAATCACGTGTTGTCATACAGTATTCAAATGCTGTACGTAAACAGAACTGCCAGCACTTACGGGAGTACACACTCGATTCTTATGGTTTTGTTGTGACCATTATGCTGCAAATCAGGTTAGTGGCACTTGTGCTATATGCTTAGGGGAGTACATCAAGGGCGACGATGTGTGCTTACTACCGTGTCTACACATGTACCACAGCGATGTAAGTTGTATATGTGACATCCTACATACACTAACATGTCTACATTACTGAACATGCTACAGTACTAGACTTGTCGCTTAGCACTGCTTACAGGACATGTTGTAACTTGACATCTATAGAGTGCAGCAAATTCATTGTCTCTACAAGTGGCATCAACTAAAATGGTGTGTTAGTACTGATACGCGGTGCAACTTACTGCACGTGCAATCTACGTTAGCACGCGCTTCACGCAGTGTCTGTCACAAAGTTTCATGAGCTTATAGCTATATCACTTTTTCTCCCTCACTTATTCGTTGGCACACACTTACTAACCCGCTACTACTATAACGCTGTCCATCTGCTACTATCTGTCATAAATTTTCACACAACAATGCAGTGTTTAAGCGGGTGGACGAGCACTCACAGCACATGCCCCTTCTGTAAGGCCGAGCTGAACGTTGTGCAGCCGTTGCCAACTTGGTCAGAGAAAGCCTTTAGACTGTTTGCAGCTGTCATGCTGCTGCCGCTGCGGCACATTGCAAGAGCCAGTGCTGCCGCAGACAGACGGAGGGACGCTGCTCAACGGCTAACTACCTCAAGTGATGGCACTTCCGCAGCCACGTCACCCAGCAACTGTAAGCACTTGCAATTTCGCTAGCTGTGTAGCGCTCCTCAGAATTTCATATGTGATTGTTGAATAGTGTGTGTGGATTCATTCGAGGCCGATTGTGTTTTTTCGCGAGCACTGCGGCTGTCTGTGTGTGCATGTGCTGTTGTATGCCACACTCGTAACACAGCAACTAGTCTGTTGCTCGTACGCAATGATGCCAATCGTTGCAAATAGCTGTATACTATATACTACGTCACATTATTGTGCTTTCATATGTATATGGTAGCGCTGTGTTACACTTGATGCTCTTTGCAGTACAATGACTGACACTGTGCGATGTCAATACGCTGTGCATGTACTTCTGATGTGCCTGGTGCTATTGCTACACTACCACAGCTAACAGCAACGTACAGCCAGTGATCGACCTGGAAGCTGCAACAACTAACACTACTGCAGCCACTACTGCTAGCAATACCATAGTTGTATAAGCTTGTACACAAGTACTTAGTACTGCAGTGTTATACTAGTACTCGGCACTAGTAATAGTGGCCAAGCACAGCACAATGCTGCACC
>AXNI01007971.1:0-12993 GCA_000498555.1 Heterococcus sp. DN1 | reverse complement strand
ATGATCGCTAACAATATCGTGTGGTGTTAATTGATGCTAGTACTTACTGTTTGGCCATCTGCCATGCATCATAAGCTTTCAGCAGTGTCATATGGTCACTGTTAGCTAGTGAGAATGCACGCCTTGCCTCATCTGCCTCTGTTCTCTTGTCAAAAGGGGCTACAAAAGGGGACCTGCGCAGTGTGCCATGCATGCATGCAGTGCACAGTAGTAGCTATACAGTCAGCAATTGCCACTAGCAGAAGTGTCAGCACAGCAGTGTATGCCCGTTGTAGCAGTGTGGTGCTACTGTGCAAAGGCCTAAGGTCAACGTCAACAGCAGCTTTGTCAATAGCGTAGTCGCAGCAGCAAGCGCTCATGTCATGCAATGCTTTCTAACACTACTACAGTCGCTCTGCATACTGCAGCTGTGTTCAAGCTATACGGCCAAGTTTTGCAGTGTGCTACACATAGAGTACTATATATACTGCTATTAACGCACCTGCCACTCATGCTGGCAGCAATAGTTAGAGCAGGCTCTACACAGCCAAAGATAGCACCATACAGCATCATTTTGCCTACACGCGGCTCTACTGGCAGTGTTGCTAAGTGATAGCCTAGTGCTGTGAGTGCTGGTGTGTTTGTACTGTCATCCATCTGAGTTGCGGCCTATTGTAATCAACAATACAAAGCGCAGTGGTATGACGCAACAAGTAGCAGTGTCAGCAGCGGCAACAGCTTTCAAGGGTAGAAGTCAAACGTCGCTTACTTCGCATCCACGCAACTTTGTTCACAGAACACTCATAAACTTTATACTTTTGATTGTAGTATAGCCCGATCGACACCCTGAAAACAATCGCTGCTGCAATTTGTGATATCAACACCATCAACAGTGTGCATATCAGCTATGAACAATAGCTATCCATGGATGCAGATGTAGGTGTATATGTTTGATCGAGTGTTACACTAGCTGCTTCTGAGCTTACCAGTTCACACAGGTACTTGATAGAGTTGTCTATTGCTGTCTCCAGCGGCGGGTTAACAGCTTTAGAGAGAAACTCTTTAGGGTTGCCTTTGTCTAGCAGCAGTATCTGAAGGATCATGTCATCCAAGCTGACCTGTTGCACAGTAGTGTACACATACAGGCGTGCATGCATAAATGCATGTATGAGTGTTCTGTGTTCACTTATATATAAACAGCAGTTGAAAACACGTCTACAAGTTACAGTAGTGAGCAGTGATTCCGCTATGTGCTCGAAGTATAGACTCAGTGCTTCGCGTAAAGTGCAAATGAAGGCTGATGTGCTTGCGGTGCAACCGTTGACATCACTTGTAGTGCACGCACCCTTGCTCTTATAACTCTTATATCAATTCAAGCTTTGCTGCAAGGTTGAGTGCAGCGTGCAGTGCTAACTTACTCTGAGCATCTCTGGCAGTTGGAAGTCGCTCATAACCTCCTTGTGCGTGATACTGTACATTGATAGCAGTGTTAACGGAAGTACGGTTGACCAACAGCAGCAGCTGAGTTAGCTTCACTCGAACACATACATGTACAGCTGAATACATCTACACTGTGTGTGTGACTAAAATCTGATGAGCGCTACGCTGACGCAGCTGTCTCTCTTAGCAGGTCAATAAGTTACTAAGCAGCACCCAAAACAATTGCATCATTGTGAGCATAGTTGTACCTAGAGCACATGTGGAAGCACACTCCTGGTCGAACTCGCCCTGCTCTGCCACGCCTCTGTTTAGCACTGTTGGTGTAACAAGCAAGCACCAATGCAACAGACAGGCAGTGTACAATGAGGTACTGGACAGCAAAAGCGTTCATTGAAATGAATGCTGTCTTTTGCTAGTACCAAACACACCCAACTGTTGTACTTGCGCTGTTGTAGTACTACCTTTGAGTAAAGATTGTGCATGGCACGTTGCTATTCATGTGATGTAACTCTTGCTACTGGTTTCATAAACTTTCATGCATGCTGTGATAGCAATTAATTGCACATAAAACACTATGTTTCAGCAGTGTGTTGACTTGTTATTACCTTGCTCTACTGACCCAGCACTCCTCCAGCGTAGGCATAGAGTTGACAGCATCAAACCGATTCTCTTTCACTCTGCATGAGTCTATGACAAACACACAGTCTTCAATAGTGATGCTCGTCTCAGCGATGTTTGTAGCTACTACTATCTTGCGCACACCAAGAGGTGGCACCTGAGGTAAGACGCACATCAGCATAGCAGCACAGCATTGTGTTAGTACTGAGCGAAGATAACAAGGGATGCTACTGCATGGGACTGAAAGTTGTGATGCTGCATGTGAACAGCAAACACTGCCTCTACTTGTATGTGATAGTATGGTGGCTTTAAAAGCAATCACTACTATATATTCTATACACTGCTATGCAAAGTGCTACAACAACATGTGATCAGTTCATGCTGTGAATACTATAATGAACAAAGAGTATATGTACCTCAAAGATGCGTCTCTGTTCATCAGTGCCCATACTGCTGTGCAGTGGAAACACACGGCACTTGCTACTACTACTAAAGAGAGGACTCTTGGCTAACTGTTAGTGACGCGCACATACCAACAAAAAGACAACGGTAGATGTACAGACGTGCGCGCAAACGACAACAAGCATGCTTTTATAAGTCACCGAAGCAGTAGTATGCATCGCCACTACGGTATAAGTTATAGACGGTAGTAGCACGCGGAAAGCAAATCTGCTTGCCGCGACGCTGCTGCAACGCTACTAAGCGCACGAATACAGCACTTACACACTAGTATTGTGTTTGCTGTATACACAGGTACTGTAGCCTCTACTTGCGCAAAGTGACAGACTGTGAATAGGTTGCTATAGACTTTGATCTGTATGAATACCTGCTCGAGCATCTTAGTGATCTCCATCAGCCCAGGCATGAATACTAGTATGGCACCCTACGTATCGCCGATATCATGCAGCGTGCAATGCACAAGACACATGAATACTGGCGTGAGCAATTGTATAGCAAGCAGACAGCCTTGAGAAGCTACACACGCTCTTGCTGCTGTAGACCAAGTCTTATCATGCAAGCCGTCAAGGTAAACAAAGCAAGCAATGTAGCTTTGTTACAGTGCGTGGTACCTGCTGCTCAACGTTGGCACAGATGTGCTCCAGCAGTGCTGCAATAGCCTGTGTTGAAGCAGTATAGCATCGTCAATGCAACAAGATTTGGTCAGCTTGAGCTCTTGTCTCTCTGGATGATAGTTAACTGAACGTGCACACCACTACAGTCAGCTTAACAGGCTGGTCCGTGTACCAGTTGCGCGTGCTAAAGCACATTGCCACAGCCTATCTGTACACGACTAGAGTGGTAATGATAGCACACACACACGCACGCACCTCATAGTTGATGATACTCTCATCCACAAGAGCAAGGCTCTCAATAGTGGCGTCACTGTAACGTGGCAGAGCTTCTCGTAGCTGTGCATAGGACGGACGGACAGCAGTTGACTCGCCATTTTTAGGCGCGTCGCCTTTGCTTGAACCTTTGCTGTTGTTACTGCTGTGCTTTGGCTTCTTGTAAGCGTAGTCTCCGCGTGGGTCCACGCTGTATCAGTAGCAGTTGTAGCGTCATAGTGAAGTATGTGCAATTGCAGCGGATGCAATAGCAGTAAGCAATGCATGCTGTGACGCAGCACTAAGCTGAGTTGGCCAGTGCAGTGCAACTGGCATCATACACAGTCAACAGCACTGCAAACACTTTGTCGCACTAGTAGTGCGCATCGTTATATACTGGTGTTCTGTATGTACCTGTACTGGGTGCGCTCCAGCACATCTTCAAGGTAGTATGCTGTCACAGGGTGAGTCCTGCCTGGTATCTCTATCACCTGTCGTGACAGATAGCAAACCGAAAGTGAGACCGTTTGTCGAGCAGGTTTGCAGAGGCACACAGCCCGCAATGCATACTGCTCAGTTATCTGCTCAATTAGAAGCACTGAAGCATGCAGCCTGTACGCATGTAGGCTAGCGTGCGTAATAGCCACTGTAAATGCTGCACCATTGCATCCTTACAATCACGTATGTACGCACTATGCGGCTGATCAAAGGTGCATATACTTAGCGCACGCGCATGCAATGTTACACTACTGCTAAGTGTGGAAGGAGACTGCTGTTAACGTACCGGTGTGCCATTGCCAAAGTAAGAACTGAACATATCAGCATTCAGTGTAGCACTCATCAGTATGAGCTTCAGCCCTGGCCTATTAGCTAGTAGCTCACGCAGTATGATCAGCAAGAAGTCTGTGTCTAGATCTCGCTCATGCACTTCGTCAACTGGTGTCATTGTAGCGTATACAGCACGACAGTGTATAGCAAGTGCAGAGCGTAAGTTTGCGCCACGGTGAGACATGTGAACCATGATGCCGTCACACACATGTATAAATAGCGCCAGCAGCACGCGCACATGCCGCTTCTAGCACTGTGAGATGAGTGTGTTTGCCTATTGACACGTATCTCTATATACAATACATGGTGGCATGCATGCATATCATACATATTGAGTATAGCAAACTATGTTACTCTGACAAAAGGGTATTGTCACTACTACTACTACTGTTACTGCGTCTCAAAGACATGCAGGCTTACCGAAGACATGACTGACAGTAGACAGCCAGGGATCAATCTGCAGTCGCCTGAGCAGTATGCCTGTAGTACACAGTAGCAGCCTTGTTTTTGCGCTGCGTTTACTCTCTAGTCTTATCTGATAGCCTGCCATACCGCCTACACGCTCACACCTGACGCAGTAACAGAAATAACGTGTGTAAGCACAACAGTTGTTTGTGTCAGTACATGTCTGATATGTGCTATGAACCACAGACAGTGTGAAAGGTGCACTTAAGTAAGGCGCAGACAATATATTGATTGCCAAAAGACTGCACTGTCGACACTGTGTGTACCACTGACAAGTGTGTTCGCTAGCTTATTGTCAGAACTTGCTACACGCAGATAAATAGCATACCACTTGCAACACTGTAGTAGCACGAAGAACACTGATTGACAAAAGCACACAGAAGCGCTCACCTTTCTGCTGCAATACGTTCAGCAACGCCCATAGCTGATATACGGCGAGGCTGTGTGACTACCATGTTAGCACGAGCACCAATGCCGCTCTCAATCATGTGATCAAGCACAAGTTGCGGCACCTGTTGAGTGTGCATCGGTGTACGGTGATTGAGTGCCATGAAGACAGTAGCGACATGCGTGCCTGCAAAACACTGGTAACTGGCTCCAACCCACGATTGAAGCGCATGCGTGCAAGCTATACACCATCACAACAGTATAAAGGTGCCGTCATATGTTATGTGGTGTGGCTTTGAAGCAATGCAATGAGTAGTTGATTAATTGTGTATGGAGAATGACTTTCCAATGTACTACCTGTGTAGTCTTACCGCAGCCCGTTTCTCCACTGATGACTACAACCTGTACAGCAATGATGTAAGAAATGTAAGCACAGACGTGAGTGACAGTACCCAAAATAGTGGTACAACAAACCATCTATAGCAGCTATGATGCTAAACACCAGACTGCTGTGAGTCACATGTTGTACCTTGAAACAAGTACGCTGCTGCAGTCGAGGAGCAGCAAACCCTTACTATAAACAAGATAAGTGAAGCACGACGTGCTCACCTGGTTGCGCTCTATAGCTTGCACTATGCGTTGAGACATCTGGTAGGCAGGCAGTTGGTCTCGCTTTGCTTCCATCACTCTGTTGCACACACAGACGGATGGTTAGATAACTGAACAGTGACATACGGCGGTGAGCACATTGCAGTGAACAGACACAGTTGCTATTATGACACTTGTAGACGAGGTGGCAGATGATGTGCACTAATAACTACTTTGGAGTACATCAGCAATTAGAGCCAACCAGAGTCAACAGCAGACACAGGTCTAAGCTAATTACTAAACAAGGATAGTTTGTTGTGTACAATAGCAAGCTTACTTGTAGTCTAGTGTAGTCTTAAGGGCGTCGTGCTCCTCCTTTAGGCAGTTGCTGACCATGCGCTCTTTTTCACTCAGTGCGCCGTCACGTGCACTGTGCTGCTTCTGTTGTGCAGCTGCTGCATGCTGCGCTTCAACTCTCTAACAGTCGCACAAGCAGCAACACATCTGATGGTCAATACAGTGTAAGCACGACAGTCATTGGAGCAGTTCATGCATAACGCGACATGTGGTGGACAGCAGCTACTCCGCCACTATCGATACACTTGAACTACTAGTATTACGACTTGTTGCATGCGTATGAGCGCTATGTCGTGAATGGCAGCATGCGGTACAGAAGCAGTATGTAGTTGTGTGATTGGTACATACTTGTACAGCCATAGCTACCGGTGGCAGTGGCAGTGCAGATGCTTCAGAAGACACTAGCCAAGGCTGTGATACTGATACATCCTCCATCATCTGTGCAATACATGTAACAGCAGAAAGTAGCAGTCATAAGTTCCTCGCGTACTGCATGTTTCTGATGCTTGCAAAAGTATATGAGCCTGCATTGCAGCATCGCAGAAAGATTCCAAACTGCACCGACTGCACAAAAAAAGAAGCACCATACGAACACAAAGACTGATGGATCCTTGTACTAACAATAAAATAAGCACACTGATGCGACTATCAATTACAGGAAACACTGCGTTGCGGAGTTCTGCTGAGAACATTCTGCATGAGTAAGAACCTTACCTGCATGATGTCTGCCAAATGGGGTGCAGGTTTAAAGTTAGGGTTAGTGAGAACACCATCCAGTGGTAGCTCTACTGCAGTAGCATCTTCTGTACTGGCTAGCCTTAGTGACGCGCTCTTCGCCTTAGCATCGCTCTGTTGATGTTGTATACAGCATTATCAGAAGTGTGTTCACAGTGCAGCGTGTCAGCATGCACAGCTCAATATAAGTGCTGTGTAAGAAGCAATGCATGTTAAGCGAGAGTGCTGTAACAACTGCTAGCAGTGTTTGTGCACTACTAAATTGTGTTAGTACACACAAGAGCTCACTGTGTGCTAGCAGTGTATGCATCGCTAGATGCTGTTACTGCACATAACAGCTCACTGCTAAACATTGATTTGAAGCTCAAATCAATTGCAAATAATTGAAGTTTGACCAAGCGTGACTCGCCTTGCCAACGGCCCATGCTTGTTTCTCAAGTTTCAGACCCTCTAGTCTCTCCGCTAAAGCTTCTGCTTTGCTAGCAGCAGCTGCAGCCTTGTCACTAGCAGCAGTAGCAGCAGCAGTGTTGCCATTGCTGGCGTTGTTAGTGCTCTTCTGACTGCCTTTCTTGCCTCGAGGAGCCTGCAGTGTACGTGCAGCACGAATTACAACAGTGCAAACAGACAAGCATACACATCACACGCGTGAACACATCATCAAATACAAGTACACTTAGGCTGCACCAGTGTTGAATAATAGACTTGACGGCACAGCTTGTCGTTAGCGTACTTTTAGAACTTATGTAAATGTGGCTATTGCTATGAGCTTACATCTTTGCAGCCAGTTGTAGCTTTAGCGGTGTCAACAGTAGCAGTAGCATTAAACTGCACTATGACAGGAGCAGCATGCTCACCAACTATCTCATTAGCCTTAGCTCTTGCCTGCATAGTCAGGTTACACAGCATGAAAGGCATCTAGCACAGCGTTAGCTTGGTGAGCGTATGACGCAGCAGACGCTTAGAATGAGAGCAGATACATGCCAGAGCAGTACAGTGTTGCTACATCAATACTGCGTACTGAGCAACGTCCTGAGCGACGTCGCTGAATGATGCTACCAACACATGCGGTGAAATACACCATTACAAGCTGCAAAACAGTAATGGGACCTTACTGATTGGTTTGCTGGGATTTGGCTGTAAACAATCGCACTCGTAACATATGCATTGCTGATAGAGGCAGCAGATAGCAGTGGTAGCAGATAGTGAGATATTATAGTATGTCACTATCGTCAGTTGTAGGAGCACATACCTCATCAGGTGTAAGCCCTTGACACAGTGCTCTACTCTGTTCTCTACGCCATAGTGATCTATCTTCTTCACGATCAGCTTCCTCTCTGAAAAGCACAAAGTACACGCACAAACAGTGTCAGCAAGCTGCAAGAGCTACTTCTATCAGAAAGTGATGCCTCTGTACCAGTTCACACGCACAAACAGTCAACACTTACTGACTGTACACTCAGTAAAAGATGTAAACGCCATCAGACAATCATTGGACGCTGTTAAAAAGAGTGCGTATGCAGAGTTACTTGTAGAGCTGTTTTGACTTCTGCGTCACAGGTGAATACAGCATCACACACTGAAGTGCAAGTTGTTGCACTTACTTGGCTAACTGTAGCTTTTCGAGTGTTCTGTCTAGCGGAGTGCTGTCTATCTTAGTGCCTGTTGGCTGCTGCTGCTGCTTACTACTGCTGCTACTGCTCTTTCTATGAGGCTTCTTGCTGCTAGCACCAGTAGAGTCTGCTGCTTTAGCAGTAGTAGTGCCAGTGCTGTCTCTCGCCTTCTGTTACCCGAGTATGATTCAATTGCACACGCGTGTAGTGATGACGTTGGTACAGACAGCAAGTATATGTCTTAGTGACTGCTACCACTTATACAGCACAGGAAGCTCAACAAGAGCACAAGATGCGCCAGCTCAACGCAACAGCACACAGAATACATGAGCGAATATGATGAATAAAAGAGTGCGTACCTTGGACTTGGCAGTTGCAGTAGCAGTACTAGCAGTAGTAGCTACACTGCTGGCCTCTGCTTCGTCAGCATACACTGGGGCAGGAGGAGCCGCAAGCTTCTGTTATGCGGTGTTACACAACAAGACACAAGCGCATGCATGCATGCATGAGCAGTGAACATGTGAGTTGGAGGATTGAAGCACTGCTAGATTTAGCATAGCATCACACAGCAGTGAGAAGCGCTGTATTTCATGCACAGAGAGCACACAGATTCCGCCACAATGGCGCTACAAGCATCACGCAATGTCAAAGTTTCACAATACAAGACAGTATTAACATCATTTAACTTTACAAGCAACATACCTTCAGCCGCTGTGCTTCTCGCTCTTTTGCAGCTTGTACAAAGCGTGTATGTATCACTGCAGCGTTTTCCTGCAGGTATGACACTATTTCATACACCATTGGCTCGCTACCGCACTGTAGTGTTGTTGTGAAGTCACACGGAACGATGATGCATGCATACATACAGCTGTGTCACAAGTAATGCTTTAAGCTGTGTACAGCTAAATGCTACAATGCTGCTATGTACTGCCCATGCAGTAGAGACATTGTATTGCAATTCATCCACCAAAGTGTGAACAGTATATGAGCACGAAGGCGTTGCAGCCAGTAGTGTATATACAATGTTAGCGTGGTGTTGTATACCTGTGTTACAGCAAACTCACTAGCAGCAAGCATGACTGCTCTCGCAAGCCCAGGCGCTACATCATCATTGCGTACTAGTATCTGCGTTCATACAGAAGCGCAGAAGCATAAATGAGCTGTGCGACGTACGGGCAGTGTTATGACTGCGCGATAAGCTTTGTTAAAAGGCAGCTGGCGTAGTCATAATCGCTGATAGCGCATTCAACAACATAATGCATTGATCATTCAACTGAAATTTACAAACTGTTTGCTTACACACTTGTGCTTACAGACTACCTTCATAACAGCTATGAGTATCTGTACTTACCATTGGAGCTTGTAGTGGATACGGTTCATAGTTCCAGCCGCGTGCCGTTGGGCTCAAGCCTCCCCCAATAGGCGGAAACAGCAGTACCACTTGTGTACTACTACTGCTGCTGCTGTCACTACTACTACTGTCTGCAGTACCAGCAGCAACTTCTGAAGTCTGCTGCTGTGTGTCAGTATTACCACTTGCTGCTGCTGCTGCTGCGCTAGTGAAGTGCAGCTGTAGTTTCAGCTCATAGCGTCTGCTGTGCACTCGTGTGAACTTGTCAGCGTAGATAGCTTGCAGTGCTGTTGCCTGAGTACAGCACACGTTGAAAGGTTTTCAGGTGAAAACAAAGTTGCATAAGCTGATGCTGCTCGACTACAACACCAAGTGGCAGCAGTATATGCTTCTGGTGCATACAAACTCATCCAAACATGGTGCTACATGGCGTTTTCAAAGCAACTCTGTGACATCCTGCAAGGTATTAGTATTAATACCTGCGAGGAATCAACTGCTGCTAAGCAACAAGTGCGCATCTGTGCAAGCCTTACATCGTAATTTCCACAATCTCAACACTCCAGAGTGCGCTGCAAGCATGCGGCACATACTGCGTATATCGTGCATACAGTGTGCAGTAGTGCTAATAGTACTAATGTAGTATATACATATGTATATAGTAGTAGTAGTAGTACTAACCTCTTCACGCATAATTTCCTTCTCTCTGCCCATGTCAGCACTGAACAGGCCGCCAGCAGCTTTTGTAGGTGCTGCTGCTACCACTGCACTGCCTCCAGCTTGTGACTGCATACAATGCACCACAACACATATATATAAAGCATCAGCATACTATACATCTCTACAGCAAGGACTGCGACTTGCTTTACGTAAACAAACTACTGCAACAGCATTCACGAGCTGGTGCTTAAGCCATAAGCATTAGAATAGACGATGAAAGCACTGTAGAGCTCATGGTCAATAACTAGCTATCAGTTTGCAAACAGTAATTAGTACAAAGTGGTAATAAAGATAGCAGCTTCTGTACCTGTTGAAGCTGCGTAAGAGCAGCAGCAAGTGTGTCATCAGACATCACTGTAGGAGGCTTACTGCCCCTTCTGCTGTCCTTTGATGCTCTTTTCATTGCTGCATCTGCCTCTGCCTGCGAAAGTAACAGACATAAATGGCAGTACTGCACTCAGGATGCAGCATAACATACTGATGCAGCACCGTGATTGCTTGCAGTCTAATGTAGCCTCAGTTGCAGTGTGCACCACAATGTCAAGAGTATAGCGATTGCACGGATGTTGACAACGCACAATGAGTTTAGTGTCTACCTGTGTAAAGCCCATGCGCACCAACTGTAGCAGTGCGTTGTCACGTGCAAAATCTGCTCTGCTGATCACTTCAATGCCCCCACCAGGCAGGCTACTAGCATCATTGACTGAAATAGAGTTGCCTCTAGTTGTACTGCCACCGCTGATAGTACGTGCATGTGATGCAGTGCTACTGGTAGACAGCAGATCACTGCTGCTCATATTCTGCTGCTGCTGCTGCTGCTGTTGCTGACTGCTGCTTTCTGCCGATGTGCTGCCTGTTGTGAATAGTAGATGTACATGACGCCGTCAGCATCGAGGTTAATCTTAGCACATCAGGTGCTCGAAGCAGCGATACTCGGTGCAATCCATGAGATACACAACAGCGATAAGAGCAGTGCACTACAGGCCCTAACTTTATCAATAACAGCACTATGCATGAGCTGGCGCACCTCTTTTGAAGGCAGCTTTCAGTGTGCTGTCAGGTAAGTGCAAGCATAGATAGTCTAGTGCCTCACTCAGATCTTGACCGCCTATGTTAACATCAGCAAACAAGCAGTGCAGGTACATTTCGTGTCAGCAAGAGAGGTATCGTTAGAAGTTGCTGTGTGCAACAGCGCTGTCGCTAACGATAGAGCCTTAAGAGCTGTGACAACGCGAGTAGCAGCACACACAGGCCGTGGTACTGGTACGCAGTGCTGCTAGCAATGATAGCAGCTCTTGCTCTCCGACGACACATAGCTTGTTGCGTACAGTACATGATCACGATTGCTTGCTGTGCATGTGCTCAATAGGGTGTATGTACCTGTTGACAGCAGTGCATTGCGAGCATCTGCCTCGGCAAAACTCAGTCTCTGCGTCAAGTACTTCAACAGTATCTGATTAACTTCATCTACTTGAACTACAGGGTCTTCACCCTCTCCTTCTGAGAACCCATCATAGCTGTTGGCACCATCATTGTCATCATTACTGCTGTTGTTACTGCTGTTATTATCACTGTTGGCGTCCTCCTCAGCGATGGCAGCTGCATCGCCTGTCCAAAAGATCAATTCACAGTGCAGTGTACGCAAGTACTTGTAAGGCAGCGCTTTCTGTTGATAAAGTTCAGTGTTCTGTTTGGCAGTGTTAGCAGGTTCAACAGCGAAAGCACAACAACTGCTTGAAGCTGTAGCGTTTGCTAAGTAGAACATGTGAAAGTATACTGCAATCGCATGATACACACCTGTTTCAAGATCTTTCAGCAGCTTGAACACACTCTGCCACTCAGCTTCAGGTATGTGTATCTCATCTAATGTGCTCAGATCAAGGCCTTTCAGAGCTTCTGCAGCTGCCGCAGAGCCTGCATTGCTGCTGCGTGCACCTGCAGTATCTCCCCGTGCAACAGCAGTAGCTAGCCTCGCAATCACCTGATAGTGTCGCACGGAGCATGGAATATGATGCCTGTCAGGTCTATGTAGCTATCGATATGCAGAACACCTGCAGCATATAGTTTATCTAACAGCACTGCGCTATCGATCGCAGGGTTACCACAGTGCACAAGGCATTCTCCGAACGTAGTTTGATCGAATCTTGCAGTACAGACCTGTTCAGCAGCAGGCCCTCTACCTCCTCGTCCGCCACGTCCACCTCTGCCACCATCGCCTCTGCCACCAGCAGGCTTCTTGGTCTGTGAGTGCAAAGAACGAGAGTCTTTCTGTCAGATTTGAGAGTAGGGATGCTGCAAAGATCCTGTGCTAACAGGACTATGCAAATGCCTACAGCTGGCAACCTTAAGTACAAGTACCTTATCAGGAGGCGTCCAAGTGCTGAAGCGTGCTCGTGCAGCAGAGACAACTCGCCCTCCTGGAGCATTGGGAGCGTTGGCTTTACGATTGCCCTTGCCTCCCCCTCGGTTCGGTCCCATACTGTCGCGGCGGGGCGGGGCACACGCAGAAGGCACGGGCACAGGCACTGGACACACACAAGGTACAGGATCCCAACTGTGAAGCCGTTGGCGCGATCGACCAAATTCACTGTGA
>AXNI01007949.1:0-12714 GCA_000498555.1 Heterococcus sp. DN1 | reverse complement strand
CACTCACCACACAGCAGTAGCGCAGCAGCAGCAAGGGCAGCGGCAGCAGCAGCGGCGGCGACCTCGCCCTCGATTACGCTAATACTTCAAGATCAAACTGGCGAGCAGACACACTTTCGGGTCAGGCTGACCACAGCACTGCGTAAGGTGTTCACCATATTTGCTGACCGTAAAGGGATGCAGCTGTCCGCCTTGGTCTTCGTATTGGATGGCGACAGGCTATACTATGATTCCAACGAGACCGCAGCAGACTACGAGCTCGAAGATGACGCTGTAATAGACGTCAAGCTTCAGCAGAGCGGCTGCTGAGTATACACACTGGCTTGTTGTCTGTGAGCCAACTGATTGCTGCAATTGCATTATAATAACGCAAGAACAGGAATGGTTCTTCTGTCTTGTTGGTGCTGCTCGAGCTCTGTGTGGCTGACTGTTAGATTGTGTGACTGCGCTGTTGCTTGTACCAGTGGGCACACCATCGATCGTACGCAGAGGACAACAGCTTCGCAGCACAAAAGCACTAACACCGTAAGATGCACGCACGGATTTGCCATGCGCTATAACAAGGTAAAGTGCATTGTAGCTGTTCGCAGAGCTGCGTTTTTATTTCTCATCAAAGTGTGTGTGCAGCAGCAGCACGTGCTGATGTGCTGCAGTGCTATACAATGATGCACTGACTGCATCTCACCACTTCTGCTAACAGACTTCAAGTGCCAGCAAACACATGCATATAGAGCTCATCGCGCATGTATGCTGTAGTGCGACGGGCAGCTGCAAGTATATACAGCAAAAAAACACTTAACGTGCAGCACATATGAACTATCATATAGCAAGACTTACCTGCACAAAGTTCCATGTAGTAAGCAAGTGTACTTCAAAAAAGTTTTGCTGGAAACTGCGCAATAAGACCATGTGTAAATGGTCTACGCTACTACTACTGCTGAGTGCTACCATGCAGGTCTTGAAGATCGTAAACTATTCCATACTGTCCGCTGCAGCTGCTGCAGTACACACCCAGCACGTACACTATTGGCAGTCAGTGTATAAATCACACAGCACTGCTCTAACACCTGCAGCAAAGAAAGGTCGCAACGGTATATATAGAAGCATGTTAGGAAAATCTATACATTAACGCTGACATGAACAGGCCGCGAACAAAGCATAAGCAGCAGCTGTAACAGTTCAAATCACAGGCCATGCGCTCTCAGAGAACTGCGTAAGGGAATAGCCAGTACACGAAGGCAGTGTTTTGCCGTATCACAGCATCACTGCATTTGAAACATATTGATGATATAAGCTAGTGCTGCTCACATTCGCTGCTGTGTAGAGTGTGTGACATCACATCTGATGCCAGCACTAGTATAACAAGTAGTGCAATAGCTGACACTAGTGTGCACACCACCACAGCCTGGTACTATCACTACGAGCATGTCGTGAACGGTCTCACAGCGCATGCGCACTAGTGATGCGCACTAGCTACGTCTAACAAGTTGCACTAGTGATATTACAGCAACTTCTACAATATTACCAAATATTATACAGCGCGGTGCAGATAAATGACTGTATAGATGTCACAGATCTCACCTGTGCGTGTTTACTTGCATAAGTTGCACGCTACAATGCTGCGTACACTTGTACTCCTTTGACTAGCACTGTTGACATCGATGTCAAGCTTAGGTTAGCGAGACACCATGTATAGCGCGCACTGCTGGGCCATGCGGTACATCATAGCACCCTCTGGAGCTCACTGCTTGTACAAGGCCATCATGTATATCGCAGGTCACGTTGGCACCTGACCAAGCTCTTTGTGTGTTTCCAACACCACAAACTGCTTGCTGGCACAGTACCACTGCATGTAGTGCGTTCATATAGTGCTGCATTGCTCTGAGTATCTGTTAAAGCACAGCTGATCTTTTTTGTTGTGCCAAACTTCAGAATTTGACGACGTCACACTGTGATTGACCCCTAGTGATGCAACAACTGCACACCAGCTCCTGCATTCAACCAAGGTAACGCCTATAGGCCTGCTGCGAGGTAGACAAGTGCATTGCGTCGTCACAACTGCATCAAGCAGTAGTGCAGCAGTATCAGCCCGCGCGACGGAGGCACGTTCCTGCTGAACATCTCGAGTCAACTCGCATGAATGCTGTTCGCTGCAAAGCTATTGCAATAGCAGCTATTCATCATGAAGCGCCTCTCCTTCCCCTACTCAACACGCAGACACGAATGCAGGTGCGTGTGATTGCACAACAACAAGTGATCAAAACTAGGCAGTTGCGCATGCGTTTCCTGCTCCCCTAGCGACACTGCTTGCTGCTATCAGAGCAACCCAAGCTAGACGTTTGCACTGGCGTTTGAAACTCACCTGAATTTTCTGGCACGTTTCTTTCTACAGGCAGGGCAGAAGCTGCGCCTGATGATGTAATGCTATTTATCACGAAGGCTATTGCAAGAGCCTATTGTGTATCTTCGCTGGGCGCAGATCCTATCATGGCACAGGACTGCAGTCGCAGCAGGCGTTGCAGCGGCTGGTTTACTCAAACGAAGTACCTTTGTGCGACAAGGCTACACCGAGCTATGCACAGTATTATACTGTGGCTCAAGACTTCTTAAAGCATTAGAGCACAGCCGCTTGTGTCAGGGAGCTGATGTGTAGCTACTCGAGCAGTATTACAGCTTATTGAGATGCATACAGCGCGCAGTTGGAGGCGAAATGCGATTACTTTTTGCTCCTTCTGGCGGTACTGTTTGAAAGCGCGCTTGCGGCAGCTGCCCTCCACAGCACACAGCACAAACACACATAGCAAGGTACGCTACTGCTACGGCTATCACCATACTACTGCACCTTGCAAGCACGTTCTGTGCTTGGCCTTAGCAGTCGATCTCGGCTTTGGCTGCGACTTCGTTGTCGGTT
This sequence comes from Heterococcus sp. DN1, assembly GCA_000498555.1. Classification (NCBI taxonomy): domain Eukaryota; class Xanthophyceae; order Tribonematales; family Heteropediaceae; genus Heterococcus; species Heterococcus sp. DN1. The sequence goes on along the minus strand of AXNI01007949.1, from coordinate 9,803 downwards.
ATACAGCTTGCGCACTTGCGCTTGCTCTTGCTCAAGTGCCATCAAGGCCTGCGCAGCACAAGCTAGGCGTGTGCACACTGCCTGCAAGCGCAGCAGCACGTGCTAGCCTGGGCGCACACACGCGCAATCTCGCACGGCACAATCGCCATTGTGCACGATTGCTGCGAGCTTGTGCACGCTGCTCTGCTGCGCTGGCAAGCAATGCACTGTGCACAGCAGTACTGCTGTGCATTGGCTCTGCTGCGAGCATAGCAGCACCACACGACTAGCTGCAGTTCACCAACTAACGACTTTGCCTCTTCCTTTCTGTTCTTTATCACCGCCACAGTTCTCACAGAGAGACGAAGGTCTTGAGACATACAGATTGGTTGCTTAGACCCTTCACAAAGCGATGCTGCGTATAAGCAGATCTGCGCCCTCTTCCCTGAAGGTACGTGTTGAATTTCAACGCACATTCATTTTTCAGCAGATTGTTTGCCGCTGCCATTCATGTCAGCTTCGCCTGCGAAGTCACAAGCAATGGCAGAGTGCACGGCACACAGCACTCATCTACACATGAGTGCCCTCTGTGGAAACACTGTACAAGGCTTGCAGCTGACGCATACGCTGAAAGCTCACACACGCAATGCTGGCTCACACTCTCTGTCTCATTTGCTTTTTGTGATGTGAAACAGGGTAAGATCGCTCTAGCTGGTCTAGGTGTTGGACTCGCTGCATCCGCCTACGTTGGCTACAGCTACCGACATGTGCTGAAGGTAGCGACACACTATTACAGCAACTTCTTTCCTCTACAACGCTGTGCTTTGTGATGATTGTGCTGCAACACTTCACCGGTGTGCTAACACATTGCTTGCCTCTCTACAACCACAACAGCGAGGAGTACGCGCCTACTTGAGCAAGGCCAAGACCCTGACAAGCCCCACATTGCCCACTACGTCTGGCACTGATAACCTGGCTACTATTGAGACCAGCATTGCTGACAATCACACTGCTGCAACAGAGGCAGCACTGACACTATGCCATGATACTCCACCTGTACCTATTAGTAGTGCTGATGACTTAATGGAGGTATACTAGTTTCAGTACAGTATGATGATGCTTACCACGACACAACACCTTGTTTGTAGTACTTGCTGTGAACGATACTTGACTTGTATGAAGTCACTGCAATACTACTTGATGCTCACAACGAACTTACTCTCCACAGTCTATCTCTTGCTCTACTCTATTATGTAATGTCACACCACATTACTACTTATACAGAGAGCTCTAGGGTGGATAACTTGTGATAGTAATGCTTGTACAGTAGATACTAAACACAGTTATAAATGCAGCAATGGGCCTTACTACCCACTTAAGAAAAAGGGCGAGTTTGATCTTGATGTAGTACTAGACCCAAGATATGAGGTATGCATTCACTATTAGTATTACCTGAAGTGATCAAGTATACAGCACAGTCATATGTGTTCACACTCTTGCTGTACTGCATACACAGTGATGCCATGGAGTACTACTTTGCGCTACATAAACTGCTGTGGTCATGCTTGCACACTGTTTAATGGTATCACGCTCTATGATCGTCTCTCGTTGCACTGACACACTACCACACTGTATGCTCCATCTTGCACACACACTACTGCACTGCACACATCACAACAATGCGTCAGCACAATGATCGAGTTAGTTAATGCTGGTAACTTCTCTCCGAAGTTTGTGAGCAAGGACCTCGTAGTGCTAACACAGATCAATCAACTAAAGCAAGCTTCAGCACAGGTACATATCAACTCGATGCCATAATACTTTGTTTGCCATTACTTCATCAGCTCTGCGGTGTGCTCACATCGTTATGCTTTATGTTGCTGTTGTTTCGCTGGTGAATTGTGCTCGCGTATGGCTTTGTAACAACAGGTTGTCAAGCCTATCAAACTTGATACAGGACTTTAGATTGAACATCAGTGTTGATGTCAATACTCACAACTTCTACACAACTGGTCAAACTGACACAGTATATCGAAGCATGTGGACATCTGGTCTCACTGACACTGGTGCTACCACTTCATATGGTGTTCTGAGCAATGTGCCACTAATGAGCAATGCAGTTGAGGTATGTTACAGCAACACTACTGATACTGCTTGTCGTGACACTGTGGCAGGTTGTGCACTTTTTACAGCATTATGTAATTGTTATAAGCGCAGTGCCTGCCTGCATGCATGCTTGTTACATGTGACTTGCCACTAAATGTGACGCCAACTCATTTTTTAAAATGTGTTTGTTCGCTGCTGTGCTTTGCATTTCAATCAACGATTTTGTGCAGCAGGTGTTCACCTCAGGCTCAGGCACATCAGACAATGGTTTACTAGTAAGCATTGAGAAGTTGGAGTGTGGTTCTGACATATCAGAATCATCATACAATAGCAACGATGATACGTATGATGTGGTGCCTTACAGTCAGAGACAAGACTATTAGCTTGAGGTATGTGTATGCGTGATTGTACATAGCTGCGTGCTTTGTTGCATGCTTGGTTGCGTGCTGCACTGTTTCGTTATTAACAGTATATAACAATGCACAGGCTACCGCATAGTAGCGTGTGTGTGGTGCATGTAGGGGCTCTAAGCTGCTGCGCTCAACCTGTTGTCACTCGCATCCTTCACATCACATCATTGTTACCAACGATCGCATGTGCTTGTGTGCTGTTATTATGCTCACTAACAGGCAACTGGTGGTTATGGTGTAATTGGTGATGAGTATGGACAGTTAATGATAGCTGCATACAGACCATCATCAACAACACCATCTAATGCACACAATCACGCAGCAATATCACTTCAGTTAGGCATGATGACAAGCTCAACATATGAGACTATTGAGGTACGTACTTGCAACGGCATTACGTTATGTTGTATGCAGTGCAGTGTGTTCTTGCAGTCACACAAGCTGTTGTGTACACACAAGTGTCTGTACTGTTAGTGTTGATAACATACGTGCACAGCGTAAGCGCTACACCACACAAACAACAAAAACCAGCACACAAACGAAGCTAGCACTGTTACACTGTAACTGCTATACGTTGCTGTTTTGCAGGAAGATGATGGTGTATTGGTATACGTAAATGGTAGCTTTAGTGGCAAGAATATGGATAAGAGTAAGGTGTTTGTACATCAAATCAAGATGCTAAACAAACTACAGGTACACGCTACAGTATATAACTTACTTGTAACACTTTTGTCGCGAAACGCTGTTTTGTAACGCTCTTTGTTCAACGTTTGTGCAACGCCTCATGTAACAGCTGCAATACAATGCACTTGCGTAACAGTTATTGATAATTGCTCACTGTCTACGCACATTATGCATGCACTTACAACTATACTTCTTAAACAACAGGAAGTGGATGCAGACTTCTACAACAGCACATATTACAACATGCTGTTTAGCAGTAGCTTTATACCATTGTATACAACATAGACTACACACCGCAGATTATCAAAGGAAAACTTATGAGTGAGATAATGACAATAAGGACACTTTTGATGGATTTAGGCTAAGATGCCAGATCAAAAAATCATCAGTCAAGTCATATGGAGTACTTAGCATACCTGCACCAAGAGCTATCATTGTAGCTAATGCACAGCTAGATGTTATCAAAACAGAGAGTTACTGCAGCAGTGGTACTGCTACTGATACAGACAGTGCCACTGGTAGCGATGGCAGCATTGACAAGTTTGAAGTACAGAATAACAGTATTAATGGTGATCAGGACAATGTACTGACACGCATGGACATCACCACTGGCAATATGGCTAATGAGGCTTTCGACTTAGGCATCAGTGGTGAAAACATGAGCGTCCTTTGCGACATGGAGTTCAGTGAGCTGAGCAAGCTGGTGAGTGATAGTGGTTATATGTTGACCTCTATTGAGTGTGTGTTCAATCTGTTCAAGGTACACTGCGTGTCTGTACGCAGCATAGCTCAAGTTGTGCTCATCAACACATGCGGTTGTGATCACTGGTGACTGACGCTTAGCAGATATGCATATGCGCTGATTGCACTGTCACTAGCTGCAGTTCACTGATGTGTTTGCTGCCTGTGCTTGCTTGTGATCCACATGCAGCGCTACGATGCAGTCGAATGTAATGATCTAGAGAAGATGTTATATTACTTATGCCATCCCTTAGCTAAAGCACGAGTATACGATGCACAAGAGTGGATGGTATACAAGGAATCTCACAGAGGGCAAGTTAGTGCAAGACTGGCTCATCCCTTACCTAGGTGGTTAAAGATAGGCAGTGAGAGGTTAACATCAATGAAAGCAGCACAGCTAGCAGTGAATGAGCAATTTGTACAAGCACAAGCTAGTGCTGCAAGGCTTTCAAGAGCTACTGCTGCTGTACAAGCTGGTGCAGCTGCTAAGGCAATAGCAGCAGCTCACAGTACTACTGCTAGTATGCCTGCACACAACAACAACACCAGCAGTAACTATAGGAGATACAGTGGTGGCAGTACTAGGTTCAGTAGCAACACATACAGCAGTATGCATGATGCTAGGTACAGCCACAGTGGTAATGGTACATACACTAACAAGTTTGAGAATGGCAACAGCAGCAGCTACAACAACAGTGGTACTACGTTTAGACAGGGCGCTGCACACTACAGCAACAGCAGTAGCAGCAGTCGCCACAACAACAGTAACACTAGTGTGAACCACAACAGATACACAGGTAGCACTGCTCAGGCATTCAGTAAATCAAACAACTACAACAACACTCACAGCAACAACAGCTACAACACAAAGAACAACAACAGTACATTAAGCAGGCATGAAGTTGAAGCCGCTGGGCTTCACTACAATGCATACCTAGCTTATGATAAAGCAAAGAAGGATGGTACATTCAGCAATGATACCAGTGCTGCTAGCAGCAGTAGTGGACACAGTGCTGTGCGTAGTGACTACTACACTAAGCGCAGCAGCAACTGCAACAGTAACAACAGAGCAGTGCAGTCTGATTTTACTACAAAACACTACAGTGGCAGCAGCAGTAGTAGTGGACACAGTGCTGTGCGTAGTGACTATCACACTAAGCACTACAGCAACAGCAGCAGCAACAACAGTGCACACTACAGTAACAGCAACAGTAACAACAGTGCTGCACGTAGTGATTACCACACTAAACATAACAACAACAGCAGCAGTAATAACAACAGTGTAGTGCAGTCTGACTACGCAATAAGGCACTACAGAGGTACTAACACTGTGCGGAGAAGTAACAATGGTGGTTACAGCAGTGGTCATATAAGCCAGAGAGCACAGCAGGGAGCTTCCTACCGTAATACTACCAGTAATGCACGGTATTAACTGGTAATATTACACTGACTATTGTTGTTTGATTTAATAGCAATAAGAATTAGTACAGTTGCGCGGCATTTGAAGCGTGGTACATGGGGTATCTAAACAGCTTGTGTGTATATAGGTGTGAGGTATTAGTGGTCATATAAGGCCATGATGACAGCAGGCTTTCAGTAAGTAAGCTTATGCTGACTAGACTGACAGCAGCCTGATCCGCTTGTAATAGCAAGAACGGTTTCAAACATATATTATGACGTGCGCTTTGTTTTTCTGATGTCTCTGTTGGATGGTGTTGTTGCTGCAGTTGTTAATTGCTTTGAGTTGGTATATTGCAGCAAGATACTTCGCAAGCTTGAGCAAATAACAAGCAGCCAACAAAAAAACGCTGTCGTATACATACTGTGAGCTCATGCCATGGATACCTCATTAGTTTTGCCACCAATGCTGTGTATGTTGTCACGTAACGACGCTACTACCCTGGCACTATGATCATACCTTCATCTGTTTCTAGTACGGATAGCTGTACTGCATATCAGTGTGGTGTTGGCAGTAGCTTGAGTGTATGATCACGGTGCTGTCGCAAGTTATCGGCCTCAGTTCATGTGCTAGCTCACACTGTTATAAGTTGAGTCCATCGATGCAGGTTGCGGTTGCTGAATGACTGCAACGCGTAGTGACGCATTACCGCTATTCCAAAATCACAAAACTGGTCTGTCTTCAATCACAGCGATAACGGTGTTGGAGCCAACCGGTAGGCATCTGCATTGCTAAGTGTTGTCAGTACTACTACAGCAATAATAATAACTGCTAGTAGTGTGCAGTTATTGATTGAAGTGCCGCAGGTAGAATCCTTACCAAAGCTGTTGTAACGTACTACGGCGTAGAACATCGCATTGAGAGTCGCAAGCAAAGCGCGCATGCGTTGAGTGTTAAGGTCAATGTCTGATCTGCGTGACACTGACACAGCTTATGTTGCAGTAGCACCGTGTATGCATTCAAACATGGTCACTGACACCAGCTCGAAGCATGACATGATTGCGTGTGTGTGTCATTGCGGCAAACTGTTGACCAACGTGTTCATGGTACGAGCATGTGCGTGCGCGGCATGACTATGACAGCATAGCACTACCACGTTGTGACAAAATCACCGCACCTGCTACATAAGCGAATCAGTGTCAGAGCATTTGCAAGGACATGAGTGCTATGCTCACCTTGAAGTTAAGCTTCTGATTTGGCGAAGCTAGGTGCAGCAGTCATGCTTTGACAGCTGCGCTCAACAAGGCACCGTTCTGTCACAGCTAGAGGCCTCAACGCTAGCTAGCACATCTCACTGTGTCGTCTCGTTTGAGTTGATGCTATTACGTTCTATCTATTATGCCAGAGAGAGCAACTCTGTCTCAAGCCGTAACACCAGAAACGAACGTATGCCCGGTAGGCTGTCTTGTCAACACCTGTCAAGACGCTGGTCTTGTCGATTCAAAAGTCAAGGTCACGCCGTGGCACGCTAGAATCAATTACTGCCTGCCAGTGCATGCTCAGCAGCTCTGAACAGCTCTGATCGCTCACTTCGTAGCTTTGCGCGTTTTGCTTTCAAGATGATCATACATCGGTCGCTGCATTCTGATGATTTCAAACAGGCTCTTGATGTGTTCGTTGTGACGCCACGCTCTAGTTCCAGTGATGTTGAACTGGACTCGTTCTTTGTGTCGGGCTCTTGCTCAGAACGTCTCTTGGCAAGATCATCCTCCGTGAAGCCATCACAACATGATGAAAGATAACCACTGCTTGATGCTGGCATCTTTGGACGGGCCCGACAAACCCGACAGCTGCATCAGCACCTCTCCAAAGTTTGAATTTTGCCAGACCCGGCTGATTGAGGTATGCACTCAAACGACACCAAACGAGCTTTGGCAAGCAGCGCAGTCTGGCTCCTCTGAACAGGGGTGGGCCTCACTATAGCTTGACAGCCGAGTGTGCGGTTCAGCCTCTGAGTATCAGTCTTTCAATCAACTTTGCTAGCGCCTTTAGCAGTTCAGCAGCTTATGTCGGACGAGCGCAGCCTCAAGCGCAAAGCAGAGCGCACTCAGCATCAGAGAGCCAAAAAGGATAGCAAAGTTGACGCTGAGTACAAGGAGCAGCTCAGTGCGGACGCCTTCTTGCTGCCATGGGTTCAAGCTGCACCGACCGCTCCTGCCGCACTCGATGATGCAGCTGATGCTGCTGATGCTGCTGATGCTGCCGAAGATGAAGAGCTTGTGCCGGTACTGCACCACCAGCATGGTGCTGCAGCTACGTGGGAGCTAGTGCTTGTGTACGTGGCAGCTCAGTACACGCCTAACGAAGTGAGAGGTGTGACTGCAGTGGCTCAAGACATAGCACGCACAGCTTGTGTCTGCAGAGACGCAAGAGTAGCTGCAGCTGCTGGCTGGCGTACTCTAGCAACACGCTGCCCTGCTCTACCTGCACTGCAAGGCACTAGCAGATCATGGCAAACTATAGTGAACTACCCTCTACAAATTCGTGCTGATGAACTCAAAGCTGCTGCTCGTGGCCTCAAGCTGCTGAAAGGCACAAAGGCTGTGCTAGCTCAACGGCTACTGAAAGCTCTCAGGCTCACTGGCCCTACAGCAGTGCCTGTTGCTATACTGGCTGCGGCAAGGACTGAACGTAACAGCAAGGCTTACGTTTGCCCGAGCTCTGACCACCTTGAGCTGTATACCACTGTGCAGAAGCTTGCCAATCTGCTAGATGCTGCTGCTACAGCTGCAATGCTAGCTAGAGGCAATCTAGTGCTGTTTAGAAGAGCACTGCAGCAAGGAGGCTACACTAGTATGTATGAGCTGAACACTGCTCTAACCAAGGCGCAGAAAGCTAAGGTCAAGCAGCAGCGCACAGCAGCAGCAGCAGCAGCTAAAACACCGACACATGCACCATCACCGATAGCAGCTGAGCGGCGCTGACGCTGACATCAACTGTTCTAGAGTGCCACTAGTACTGCAGCTGCCTTATTGATGCTGCGTGATGAAAAATGCATAGTGACACACCTGTATAGTGAGGTGCGCCTACAGAGTTAGTTAGTGCAGTGCATTGTGTAGTGGTAATAGTACAAGCTAGCACTTTCTACATGCAGCTGGTAGTATGAGAGGTAGCCTTTAAAAAAAATGCACAGCCGTGTACACAATTCCTGATAGGTGGAAGGCTGCAGTAGATATTAGTACATAGTAGTACTTCATTATAAATGCGTTGAGATGTATAATGTTCTACCTGTTCACAAGGACTGCGTGAACCGCAGGTTTGCAAGGCGAAGCTCGCAGTGTAAACAGTGTGTGTACGAGCGTTTGCAATCTATGAAAGATGTATGAGTTGAACCCTGCGCGATACATGTGGTTATGTTCCGTGTTGTTCTGAATACGCTTCTAAAGCGATATGCAAAGTGCACCAGCTTCGCATTGTGCTTGGAACACATCGATTACTTTCGTATAGTCATATGCGCATGTACATGTTTTGACAACTGCTAACCACAACATGATTGCATGACCATTGACACAAGCGACTGACTGATAATGATTAACACTCAGCTGCATGCTAACCGCTGAGATATAAGCAAGCAATAAAGGCAAAACTTCAAAGCAGAGCAGTCAGTGAATGGCCACGTAATCAAGATGCTGCATTAACCCGTGCTAGCAGTAGTGGCTTGTCACTCAAGCCGTTGCGGTTGGAAGTGTAACAGCGTTGTGTCACCGCAGCACAGCATCAGATAGCTCATACTTGCGCTGCGCACTTCAACACCACAGCTACTATTGCTGAGATAGCACTGTGCCTACATGCGACACTGCTGTGACAACACCCACAAACAATTACACACACACCTAACAGCAGTGTATGCCACCATGCTGCTGCTGTCACTACATGCACTCTCTCTCTGACAAGCTGCACTACCAGCAGTTGTTCTGTGCATCTCTGATGCTGCCATCGGCAACACAGCAGCACACAAGCCCTAGAGCACCACCAGTGAACAGCCCAAAGAAGTGACTGTCTTTATCTATAGCATCAGTGTATCTCACAGTGCGGTCTAGCCACACTAGCTTCACTGCATGCTGCAGCAGCACCGGGTCTGGTATAGGAGGACGTTTGACTTTGTTAACAGTAGCTGCTGCAGTTACTGTAGTAGCTGTAGGTGTGTCTGTCTGCAGCTGCTCGTTGTCAGCATTGTCAGCATTGTCAGCAGGATCGTTATCACTGTTATCACTGTTGTCATCAGCAGTATCCTCATCAATCTCTGCCTTGGCAGCAGTAGCTGCAGCAGCGCGCTGTGCAGCAGCAGCACGCTTAGCAGCGTTCATTTTGCTGCGCTTCACATTACGCACTGGCGGAGGCAGTGGTGGAGCTGCTGCACTGTAAGCATGACATGTGATCAGTGGCAGCTTGCTCACATCACTGCTACTACTACTGCTGCCGCC
>AXNI01007922.1:0-14240 GCA_000498555.1 Heterococcus sp. DN1 | reverse complement strand
ATAGAAAGGTGAGCACTGAATGCAACTGCTAACTGTGTGCTTCTCGCTATAGTGACATTCTTGAGCACAATCGATTGCAATGACAGTAGGCGGCATGGTGCTGTTGCAAGCTTGTGACTGAAGTAGAATAGAGCACTTGCAACGTAGTGCAATGTGACTCAACCTGAAAGCGTTTTGCTCATCTCATGAGAGCTCCACACTTACCAAGCCTGAACGACTGCGCCAATAGGTATGTGCTCTGCATTGACGTAGTTGCGCAGCTCTCCTGGCTCGAAGGCGCTGCGTGCATGCTGCCGCCACGCCAACTCCAGCTCACCCAGCAGTACAGCCTGAGTAATTTGAGCACCCACATTTAAGAGACAAGGTTTGTCATGAAGTCTGCTCTGCAAATTGCTTGCTCAGAACTGCGTGCTTATCAGCAAGGCTTGAAACATAGTCCAGAAACAGCGAATAGGCAGCAAGTCCACACCACCATCAAGTGCTCGAAACAGCAGCATATCAGCGTCTATCAGACTCTGTGAGACACCAGACTGTCCAGCATTGAGCTGTGCGTGTTTTCAGCGCGGTGTACTGAACATATGTCGAAGCTTCTTACCTCAGTCACGCCGGCTGGAAAGCGCCGCAGTGTCTCAATGAGCTGGCGAGCCACCCAAGCCCATGGTACTGTAGTGCTTGCAGGCAGCAGCGCTTGCAGTTGCTGCTGAACAACACTGCACCTTTCATCTAACCACATTGAAGCTGCTTGAAGGTCTCAAGCTGTTGCGTACTGAATTGTGACAATATTGTGCACAAATGCCAAGAGCAGAGAGAGCATCAATGCAACTCCAAGCCTCAGCTGCAGGAAGGCGCGAAAGATTCTAAAATGTAACCGTCGGTGTCTACAGCTTAAACGCAGCCTGTAGAGCAGTATAGCTGCATCATGGCCTTTTTTGGGCTTACAGCGCTGGGCGCGCAAAACTCTTTCGCAGCAGCACTGAAGGGCACGAGCTGCCTTGGCGTCTTCACAGACAGCGACTGGGACACAGCCTTTGCTAAAGTGTCTAGCACTGGTAAGAACGCCTTTTTCTAGCACCTCTTATGGTATATGCACTTGCCTGCAGCACAGTTGCAGCTCAACAACAAGATACTCGCATCACTGAGCAGCTACACATGCGTCTACTTATCATCTCACAGGCAGCATACCATTGAGCAGCGTCAATGCGCTGCTCACAGCTCTGTTTCGAGGCAATCCTCCAGAGGGAGAGCTGGACAGGCTGATGGCACACATCGACGTTGACCACTCGAAAGCAGCAGCAGCAGCAGAACACGGCGCAGCAGCAGACTGTGCTGCAGTCACACGAGCAGACTTGCAGAGAGCGATAGAAGAACTGAGACTTATCATAGCTAAACAAGAAGCAGACATGCAGTGGACTTCTAGGGGCGCTTGGTGAGTACACAATAGCGATAATTTTGGCGGACATTTCGATGATGCCAGCTGCGTTACTACACAGTCCATTGGCTGAACTCCTGGTCGTCTGCTGCACTCACTGCTTAGTTGCAGCTGTGATGGTTCTTGATTCACAAGAAGAGCACATTCCGTGTCGGTGTCTCTTTCGTGCAGCAAGCGGCATACACATGCATACAGCACTGCCAGCTGCATCAGTACTAGCTGCCTAGTGCAGCTGTCCTTAGCAGCTTTGTACAGCATGCCACCATAGAGCCAGCACGCCTGCACCTTATTATTAAACCGTCGCGCTCATTATATGCTTTGTGTATGTTCGCCTCTGCTAGACCCTTACCACTGCTGACCAATACTGCTGCATAGCTCAACTCAACCACTTTTGCTATTGCTTCGACTGCTATTTTCACATCCAAAACGACAGCGACACGCAGTCAAACGAGGAGTACAGAGGCAGGATCTGTAGGCAGAGGCACTTAGCGGGCGGGTCTGCCCGGGAGCAGTGCACAAGCCCGCTAACAGCCTCACAAGATTTAGGATGGCATGCTAACAAAGCAAACAGCGGTCAAAAACTGAAAATCTTCGGCAAGAAGAGCTGCGCTGAGACCATGTATGCCTCTGAGCTCGTCAAGAGCGGCATGTACTTCTAGCATTGCAGTAGTGCTGCAGGACGTGCTGTGCAGCGCAGTACTGAAAAAGATACGTACAGTATCTACAGCAGGACGTGCTGTGCAGCGCAGTACTGAAAAAGATATGTACAGTATCTACAGCGTGAAAGCAGTAGTAGCCACAGTGCTGTAAATATATAGGTATCACTATGTAATGTAGAGATTCATCTGGCAGCTGCCGTAGTGATCATCGCCGCCTCGCAGAACACTGTAACGCGCTGCGAAGGTGCTGCAGTACACATTGCACGGTCTCTTTTTCGTTGTGAACCGCGATGCTGCAAGTGCACAGCATGCGCAGATGCACACGAGCAACAGTGGTACTGTATGATAGTGCGTCAGTGCATGCACCTAGGTTCTGCACTGCACAGCTCTATACTATCTATGTATGGTCTCGTACAGAGTGTTTGAAAGCGCGTCGTAGCACTATTGAGATGCGCCAGTATTGGATTTGACGATTGCGTTGGGCTGACATCATGTCAAGACAGCACAGCCAACGCCGCTCAGCTCTTTCGAAGAGGCAGACATCTTTTGAAACTGCCGCAGTGCTGTGCCACCCAAAATTCTAACCCATCTTTTTGCATGTGCAATTGAGCCTGATTGAAGACCCCCCAACGGTTAGTATTATTTGAGCATGAAGCGTAGCAGAGAGCAGGCGAATGGTAATAAGCCTGCATTAACAGCAAAGCCTAATGCAAAGCAGAAGCGGGAAGACGTGAAACCAGCTCAGTTCACACACCCTAGTTTGGCTTCAAGGGAGAAGAAGTGGCTGTGTCCAGGTGATGCGCTGTTCAAGGACTGCTCAGAGCACTCTTACAAGGGCCTCAGAGTGGAGCGAGCTGCCACGTTCAGCAGAGACGTGCATACGCAGTTCAAAGGTGAGCCCAAAACATGCACACAGTTGTGCGACGAGTGCGTGCAGTGCAAGCCTCCAGCTTGCTGCAGTGAAAGTGCTAAAGCAAGTTCAATGGTTGTGGGTTCGTGTTTAGCCGAAATCATGCAGTAGTGTATTCTGCTTGCTTTGAAAAGCGCAGCAAACAGAGCGGCGCCTTCAGTGAGAGCTCACACGCTACCTGGTATACGTGCATTGTACTGCAGCAGATTCCTTCGATGCGCTGCATGAGGGAGGACTGTTCCTGTATGACATGGTGCAAGCAGGAGGCAAGCGGCTGAGCTCTACCTATGTTACACGCACTCTAGTTGGGGAAGCAGGTGTGCACACTATGATGGTTCAGCGTTGCATCATAGCGTCATATGCATATCAACATATGTAGTTGCAGCACTGAGGTGTTGTCAGCAATGGCATCAAGTATGCGTAGACAGCAGTAACCTCATTGTTCACAAGTTTACAGCAGTATGCCATTGCAGTCATGATGATTGTGGAGCCCCTATACAATTGCTGATTATTCTGCAATGGTCGTTTGCTCTTTTTTTACTGTGTCTGAGTACAGGAATCACGTACAAGTATCTCGGCTTGAGGATCTTTGCGCACCCCTGGGACGGTGGCGGCGAGGTAACTTCATACACTTGAACTTCTCTTACTTTCCCTTTATCAGTACTTGCACTGAATGTCACTGACAGTATTGCCTCGCATTACACAGTTCTACTTAGAGGATTATTGACGAACTTCCGCCAATGTATAACTCTCCCTTGTGTGTACATGTACACCTTCTAGTAGCCGAGAAGTTGAATTGATACTACCAATGAACGTAGAGTCACTCTAATTGCGTTTTCACTGCTGCATTATCAACGTGTATTGCAGGGCTGCACACCTTTTATCGGACCTGCGCACTTCAGACACGGCAGCAGCAGCAGCAGCAACAGCAGTAACAGTAATAAAAAGCAGAAACGCAGCCACAGTGCTACTGCTACTACTACTGCAGCTGCTGTCAATAGTAGTACTGCAACAGCAGAAGTTCAAGAAGACGCAGCTGTAACGGTTCTTTGGGGAGGCGCCACCGGGTTCAAACCCGATAAGAAGGTGAGATCCAGTTGTTATTGTAAACAGCACTATATCTAAAAATATCTGGTAGTTGTGGCACTGCTTCATAAATAGCAGCTATACTATCTCTACTGCTGTTATACATGCTGCTACATGTTACCAGCATCGCTAGTGCAGCTGCAGCCTTCTGTACTACTGCCAGTGTTGTCACTGCTACAGCTATTATCAGTGCTGCTCGACTGCTAGTACCATTGTTACTGAGCGTACTTGCAGCAGCAGCACTGTTGTAGCACTGCAACTTCTTTGCTAGCACTGTTAGTGCCGCTACTGGTAGTACTTGTAATACTAGAACACTGATGCTTCTCTATAACCTTAACTGCTGCAACTGCCACGGTACACACCTGAAGTATATACTACATTGCCACTAGTAATAGATGCTACTGCTGCTGCTACTAGCAATACAATGCATATGTATATGTATATATACTGCTGCTGTACAACAGGTAGCAGCAGCACTGCAGCAGCTGGGTGAACTGAGCCAGTTCCTTCAGCGTAGAGCAGTTGCAGCCTGTGCAGCAGAGGGTATAACGGACAAACTAGCAGCCGTTGGACAGGCACCCGGCAGTGCAAACTTCAACTTGACGTTGATCAACAGGTGAGGCGTATAGGCGCTCTCACTGTGTTATCATATGTGTATATGATTATATTAAACTTTCACACAATAGTGCATGCACTGCGAGTACAAGTACTGTCGCTGTCACTACTCTGCGCTACATTCACAGAAGTAGCATGCACGCACTTCTTTCTATAATGATGTTCGGGTCACTGAACAATGTCAGCGCGCACAAGTGCAGCCTCTTTCTACAGTGCGCGTAATGACTGCTTGTAAACTGTATAAGTTACAGTATAAGGTGCAGTACACATGCAGAGTAGCACCTCTGCCACTGCCACTACTACCGCATTCAATCTGACTGTGTTGTAGTAGCGCAGCGCGTGTCGCACAAGCATGTCGTATAGCAATGAGTGCTGACACTGCTACTGCTGCTGCAATGTGAATTCTGTTTTTGATGATGATGACCAACGGTCAGAATGGAGCCGATGGGTAAAGGTGAAGGGCGGACCCGGAAGTTGAAGCCGGAGCCACTGTTTGGTATGGGCAAAGCTAGTGTTAGCTGGCATGCAGACTCGTGTTTGGAAGACTTTAGGTGTGTACACTGAAGTAGAATCGTTGTTGATAACAAAGCTCATGTTTCAGTGTGCTTGAACTGCAGTGAGCGTATCTGTTGAGCATGCGCTGCAACACACTGCATGCAGCGCGGTTGCTGCGCTCAGCAGTCACTGAGCGTACTGCACCAAGCATGCCTTGCAAGCTCATACGTGTCTCTGCAGTAGCAGCACAACCCCCCTTCTGTGGTCTATTGCTGCTGCGTAGCAGAACACTGCTGCGCTGCAACGCTAGTACCATTATACCGTAAGAAAGCGTGTGCAGAATTTCTATAAGCGGTTTTCTTTGCACAGTGCAATGCTTAAACTGATACTGCAAGTACTGACTTCGCTGGTTTTTATACTGCTATTGTACTGTTGTGTTACAGTACTATTGGAGTGTATCACGTCACAACACCAGTGCCCAAGCACACTAGTAGCAGCAGCATCAGCAGCAGTAGTAGTAGTGGTACCAGTAGCAGCAGTAGCAGCAGCAGTAGCAGTGGCGCAACGCAGCTGTGGAGCATAGCAGTGCGGTGCAGTAAGGAGCAACCTGCTGCTCTTACTACTGATAGTAGTACTGCTGTTACTAGCAGTGCCACTACTAAGCGCAAAGGTACGTACACACTGGCATACAACCATACTATTCAGCTTATACAATGTCTTGTATTACACTGCCGTTTACTCATGCATTCACTGCTGCACTGCATGTTTGCTTGATGAGGCATAGTTTAAAGACTTATATTGCACTGTTAAGCTGACATTGGAGCACAGTCAGCACGCTTATCATATGCACACACAACATGCTTGCTGCGGCTCTGTGCTGTGCAGGCACTGCCAAGCCAAGCGACAAGAACGCCAACAGCAATAACGATAGTGCTAGCAGTAGCAGTAGCAGTAGCAGTAGTGATGATGTCAAGACGCCACCACTAGTGATACCACTGCAGTCAGGCGATGTGTACTTCATGTTAGATGACTTCAATCACCACCATGAACACCTTGTACTGGCTGGCGAGGTGAGCACTAACAGTATACATACTGTATACTGTACACATATGCAATGATGTTGCGCATACTTACATTGTCTTCCGCGTCCAGCGTTACAGTGGTACAGTGTAATGGTGGCGTACTCTATACAAGTTATCAAATCAGCTTTGTTCTAGTGATGCTAGAACTCGTGTGCGTAGTGTGCTCAGAAAGTTGGCATGCGCAGCGAATCAATATACTTCACAAGTACAAGAGCAAGTATAACGATTGCATAGCTCTTGCAGTCTATGTCGCGCTTTGCATAGCGGTCGTGCATTACTCTCTAACAGCTGTTGTCCATATCTGTACTCGTATCTTATGACTCAACATTATTACAGGACTCGCTGAGGTACTCTAGCACACACAGAGTCAGTGTGAAAGCTGGCAACACATGGCGCAGTATAGCACAGCAGTGTACACAGGTAACGGTCAAATTCAACAACTTGAACATGCTTTCGACAGCTTACAGCGTCAATGCAAGTCGCACATTAGATTTTCGACGTTGCTTACAAGTACAAGCGATGCAGATTGGTGTGCTGTGCAAGGCTCTTTCGTGCATATGTGCACTGCAAGCGCTGCTGACTGCGTATTGTGCAACTGATTGGCGTAGCGTACAGTGTACGCCACATCAAGACCATTGCTTTCAGCACTGTTTGCATCATTGTCTTAACAGCATCATACCCGCATCACGCTTCCAGCATTCTTGGCTAAAAAGTCTTATACAACCGTTTCTGCGTTCTTGCATCATTAATGCTATCACTCCAATACACGCTCACATTGTAGGCACTGCACAACCCGCCAGCAGTCCGTAGCAGCAGCAGTAGTAAGAGCAGTGGTGACAGCAGTGTTAGCATCAACATGGCGCAGCTGCGGCTAGAACTAGCTGCACAAACAGAGGTTGAGAGTGAATGGCTGTGTCAGTTCTGGGCACAGGGCACACTGCATGCACAGCTGCATCCATGGTAAGCATTATGATAACTTGATAAAATGAACTGCTATGTTGTGTTCACAATACTGCGCTGCGCTAGCTGCACGAAGCTGGTAGATAACACGTACTGCTTTACACTGGCAAGCTGTGGCGACAGCGCACAATGTGTTCTGTTATGCAGGACGACGTGCATTTTCTGCTCCACGTGCTGTAGTATGATTTGGAAGCACATCGGTAGTAGTAATCTTGCGCTGCTGCACCCTGCTTGCAGTATCAACCTGTAGCACGCTTATGTACATCATGAACTACTTATATAGACAAGACATTGAAGTGACACAGCTAGAGCACGCACTGTACTGACCTAATTGCGCACTACATTGTAACTCTATGCATATATATATATATACAGGTGGCGCAGGCCTATGCATGCAATGGTGCAGTGGTGGAGGGCTCTAGAAGCACGGTGTGCAGCTGCAGTCACACTACTAGTAGCTGCTAACACTAGCAGTGCTTCAGCTCAGCAGGTACTGCAGCACATTCTCTCGCAACAGTTTCTGTTCATACGCGCTATTGGTTCATCTAAAGCATGCATGCTGTTCTGCGGCGTATGTGCGCGTGACTGATAAGAGTAATTTTTTTATCACATGATGCAGTGCTGCACAGAGGTGTGCACATGCGCATACTGCACACTGGCATTCATACTTGCTAATCACCATCACTGTGTATCATCTAAAACTGCTTGCACAGGGTAAAGCCAGCAAAACTAGCAGTAGCAATAGCAGTACTAGTGATGTGCTGAAAGCGCTAGACACGCTAGCACGTTGCTTAGAAGAGCGACGACAGATGCGTTGCAAGTGGACAGAACGCTTAGCCGATGGTGCTTATCAGTCATTACCAAACAACATGAAGCCACTGCGGCCTACACTATGGAACAACACTGCTGCTTCAACTACTACTGGTAGCAATGGGAACAGTAATGGCAGCACCAGTAGCAGCGGTAGTGCGGGTCTGCCGCATGACCTCAGCGGCACTGTCGCAGCACTGCGAGCGCGGTGAGTATCACTCATTTGTGATTTGAACGCTGTAGTTGTATGTGTACGAGCTTTTGCTGGCGGATAGCTTGCTGCTCCATTATGTAGGCCATCGCATAGGTTGATGTATGCTCCACCGTGCACTGCATTGTGACTGCTAGTACTAGTACAGTTACACAGGTACACTGTGTATATGAGCAACACATGCAGCTAAGACATGCACACTTGATGTTTGCATACATGCCATGATGCCACATTGCTGTGCTGCTGCAGATACGCTGTGGCGTACAAAGCAGCGGGCAACGGTGTTGCAGCATCAAGTGCTAAAGCTATAGCTGCAGGCGCTACCAGCAACTGGGAAGCTTTGAAGCAAGGCAAACTCAACAGCAGTAGCACTACTACAAGTACTGCTGTTGTCAGTACTGCAGGTGTCAAAGCTGTGAGCAGTAGTGGCAGCAAGCACAAAAGCAGCGGCAAGCGCAAAGTCAAAAGCAATGGTAGCAGTAATAGTATGAACGCAAGCAGTAAAGCTGGCAGTAATAAGCAGCACAAAAGTAAGGATAGCTGTATTAGTGTGCGTAAAACGCAGGCACACATTAAGCGCAAAAAGCTGCAGCAGCGATAGCAATAGTAGCCTGCAAACAGTGATAAACACACATCTCAATGCACCTATGATCAGCTAAGCACCGCTGCTATTAGTTGTACATGTGCATTGCACAACATGCATAATGTCAAGTGGCTGATAGACATTCGCGAATTCTTGCAATCATTGCTCTGTGATTGTGTCCCAGTTTGTAGCTTGTGTGTCGCAATGTGCTGCTGCTGTGATGATCACCATGTTAACATACGTTTCGTGCAGTTCATGCACTGCGCCAACCCTATGCAATCGTAGGCAGCAGTAGGGCAGCATGTAAAAACCGATTGTATGCTATGACACAATGGCAATTGACTATGTATTGGTGCGTTAGTGACATACTTGTGCTCCAGTACAACATGCAAGGAACAGCTTTTGTGTGTTTGCAGTGTGACTCTGCACTACGGCAGTTGTCACAGCACTACTGCTAGCTTTCGTACTACTGGTTCTGTTTAGCTGCACACTGACACACACCGTCACGTCAGGCGCTTGCAGCAGTACAGCGTGCTGCTGCACAGCAGACGCAACTGCTACGAGAAACAAAACGCTACCTGCAACGAGAGTGTTCACTGCAGCTGTAGTAGTTGCAGTTCGAATGCCTTGCTGAATACTACTGCTACTACTACTGCTACTGCTAGCGCTATACTATGATACTGCTCCCCTTACGTAGACTATTGCTTGTGCCCGTACTTGTTACTGCTAGTGAGACAAGGTTTGCGCAGTAGCAATAGTAGCAGCAGCAGCAGCAGCAGCGTCAACGCTTGCTTGCTGCTACTACTGCTACTGTCTTGTTGCGCAATCAACCGGTGTGTTGTGTATGTACATGATGCGTGGATTGATGCATACTGGTGTTTTTCAGGCTGCTCAGTTGCTGCTGCTGCTGCTGTTGCCACTGCTGCAGCTGCTGTTGCTAATATGCCGCTACTGCTGCTAGTGCAATGCTGTAGTTGAGCTACTGCTGCAGCTAGTGCATACACACATGCGCTGTTCTGCACAAGCAGCCACAGCAAATGCTGTTACTGCTGCTGCCGTTGAAACTGTAACTGTTACAAAAGTAACTGCTGCTGCTTACCAAGCTCTGCTATTGGGGCCTTGATAGATGTTGTGCACTGACGTGGCAGGTGCAGTCTGTAACGCCAAGACAGGTAACGTAGCAAATGCAAGAAGCTCTTTGATCAGTAACAGTAGCCCTACACAGCAGTAGCAGCAGTAGAACTATCGGACAAGCAATGCGGGCAGTCCGCTGTACTGCACCAGAATAGTGTAGCAGCAACAGCAGCAGTAGTGGCAGTGGCAGTACTAGTAGTACCAATACACTATCGATACTGCAGTGGTGAGCAGCAACAGCAATTAGTACTATGGAGTAACAACAAGTTACCTGTGACAGTAAAGCGGGGTCCTTCTGTGTGCGCCGCACTGGCAGCACGTCTTCCTCGTATATATCAGCATCGTCTGGGTAGCGGTTCACTGCAGCACGAGCAGCTAGCAATCTCCACACAAGCGCTGCTAGCATAAGGGCACTCGCTAGTGCAACCAAGCCCCACAGCAAGAACTGCGTTGCTGAGGTCACATCAGTGCAAGTAGTCTGTGCTTGGTACAATTTGTAGGAAGAGAAAGAAAGAGAAGCAAGAACTTTGCGTGAGGCACGGTGCTTGAAGAAAGTACTTCAAAGTTTGACAGTTGAAGTGTAGCACTTGAGCTGCTGCTGTCGATACTGTGCAAGCCTTATGCACACACCGCAGACAGCAGCAGTCATCGCTGCAAGTAGTGCAGCACAGTGCACTACTGCTGTTTACTAATGTATAAGACAATGTTCTTTTCACACAACATGGATAACGTAATTACGCCGCAGCGCAGTGGAGTACCCACTACTACTTCGATGCCTGCTATGTAGTACTTTAGTTTACTATGTTTTGCAGACTGTATGTAATACTCTAGGGTATTGCTATGCACCATGCTATGCATGCTATATATGGTAATCTATTGTACTATTTGCATACTACAGGTAGTACATTCGTGTACTATGTGTTGCATGCCATGTGCTGCACTTTAGTACTAGTATACTGCTGTGTACCTGGTAGATAATCTTGGTATAGAGGCCATTGACATTCCTGCAGCTGAGTGTCTGGCCAGCTGTTTTTAGCAGTGTATAGAGCGCATACAGGTTGTTACTGAGGCTCTTTACTGCTGCTTGTCCTGTTGCTGTGCACCCTGGGCCCGCAGCCTGTGAAATGATAACAAGAAGTCAAGGCAAATTGGCACTTGTGAAGACTGATCAACAGATGCATGAAGCACGAACTTCGATGCAGTGAGTTCTAGCAAAGTTGACGGTGTCAGTATGGGTAAGGCACAACATGTAGTCGATCATGACATAGCATGCTACAATGTAGAACTTGTAGTGTCGCTGATAGCGGCAAGTACTGTCAACCTTACGGCTGTTGTGTTGCTATGCGCAGAAAGCACTGACTGCGCAGCGTGTGCATGCGCAGACAAGTTGTAACATTTGGAAAGTACTACTGAGCAGCTATGCGTAACAACGCTGAAGTTTGGAACGCTTGAAGGTGCAACGCACCGCTGCCCGTGCTTCAACAGCCGTGATGAGGGGTGCTGCTTGTGTCATGACTTGCTTAATGAGCACTTGCGCCTGCTTAAGCGCTACTACAGCATCATTGTTTCCAGTGCAAGTCTGCGCGCACACAAGCGACAACATTCAAGAAGAATAACAGCAACTCAGTCATAGCAATCATCAGCAGAAGCAGTGGTTGCAGTACTGTGTGCTGCATAGATAGCTCACATCTCTCGTGCGAGTGCAGTGGCACAGTTTTCAGTGGCAGCATTTCACATTACGTGAATACTTGACTGCTGATAGCTGTGCGTGCAACTGCGCGAAGCGTGACAGCAGCTGTAGCTACGGAACATAGTGGCCAGTAGTAGTAGCAGCAAGATCATCTATAATCTCAACAGCAACACTAGTAGCAGTTGTGGTACAAAGTGTCTCAGCAGTAGTGGTGTGATTGTTTAAGCCAAAACTCACCGTGTAGTAAGTTGCCAATGGGTTGTCATTTGCTACTAGCGACACTATGTTCGCATCAGGCGCCTGCTTGTTACACAACACAAAACACATAGAATGAATGGCACCGTAGAGAGTACATCAGTCAGCGTTTCAGGGTCTTTCACAATCATGCATGCATGCACTGCTACTGCACTGCTACTACCAATGTATGCAACTATCACAACAGCTGTGTAAGCACTAGCTACAGCAGGCCACAGTGTGCACAGCACTGCTGCAGTGCTGTGTAAGATCTGGCTATACACCTGCAAGTCTTATCTGTCGTATACAAGTTGACACAAGTGTGCTGCGCAAACTGTCCATCAGCAAACAGCAAAGACTACTGCGTGCTCTACAGATTTGCACTGTATGCCAATGATAAGCGCACTGCACATACCAAATACCGATATGCTGCATCCGCTATACAATCTTAACACGTGGATGCCAGCAAGAACCTTCTTTGTCACTGGCTATTGTAATGCCACTACAACTACTACATGCGATGAGCCTACACAAGTGTGTCCATATAGTCTGCAAAGATATTATACGCAGTAAGTAGTACAGTAGTATAGCACACCTGACAAAAGTCGCCAGTAGCCATGCCGAGAGCAGCAACAAGCCCAGCAATCACCCAACTGCCAAGCAGTATGATCAGTACTAGTGGCACCATGATACCAGCAAGTGTAGCCTTGATACAGCCGCGTCCTCGCATTGGCTTACGGCGCTTCTCTGTAGTAGTAGTGTTGTCATTGTTGGTCGGTAGTGTGTTACAGTGACGTGAAGGCATTGTGTGCGGTAGCAGTGTGAGATAGTAGTAGTAGAGTCGACAGTGCTAATCACACTGTGTGCAAGCAGCAGCAGCAGCGCTCAGAACTGCTAAGTGTTGCTAGCACATGTGCAGCGCGTGAAGCGCTAAAGCCTCAAAAACAGCGGTAACATAGCAGCAAGCACTCGCTCATGATCGCAGCATACTTCGTACACATGCTACATTCAATGCTACTGTTAGCACTCACTTCTGCTCATAGATTTGCAGACCAGCACCAGCATGATGAGCAAGCACAGCGCATCTACTGCTATGATAGCTGCTAGCACGCCTGTGCGCCAAGCCTCACTGTTGTGCACTCTTCTTGATGCTTTGTCCAGCTGTTATTGCAGTGCAGCACAGTATAGTACAGTGCAGTGCAGTGTGTGACAAGACAGCATCAGCGCAATACACAGATTGCTGCAAATGCTTGTAGAAGCGTGTACAGCTGCATACACAGCTGCTGCTGTTGCTGCTGCTGTAGCGAAGCTGTGCAACACATGGACAGCATACAGACCACCAGTGTCTTAAACGCGCATTGCACTTTGAACACAACGATTAATACACACGCTGACCTACTGAATAGCTGCTCACTGCAACATGTCAGTATACACATATGCATGGTCTATTCTGTACTTATGAACTAATCACTAGCAACAGCCAGCTTCCCCTCTAACTTCACTCTCATCACTGCAGCATAGCCTAGTTGTGATCTCAGTAAGACCTTAGTGACTTCCACCTACAACTGCAGCTTGTGCTAATCGACTGCTGCAGAAACTGCAACTGGGCGCTAGACTAGCAATAGGAGTAGATATTAGCTATAGCTGCAGCTATTAGCTAACCTGTGCTATGAAGTCAGTGAGCTGGGCATCAGAGGCCACTGTCTGCAGCGCAGGGGTCACTTGACTGACAGCAGTGGTGATAGCAGGGAGAGCTGCTGTTGCTGCTGCTGCTGCTGCTGGTGCTGCTATGCACGTTGACGTCTCTGTCCCTGCTGCTGCTGCCTGCAGCGCTGCCAGACTGCCAGTTATCAGGAAGTTACCTGTGTGTAACGGTCGAAAGAGTAACCGCCACAACAGAGATAAGTGTGGGCACTAGTGTTGCAGGTTGCAGTAGCGCAGTGCGCATAATATAGCACAATATGCTCGTACCCAGCTGCTGTCATCACAAAGCAAAAACCACTGTTCTAGTGTATAGGTCTATAGTGTTCAACAGCACTGATACGTGAAGCATGTGCCTTGCAGCACAGGTGTGGAGAGTGAGTGAGTGCAGTTGCAAGCTGGTAGACAGCAAGCGACTACCACGGCGTCTGCTAAGCAGTGTATACAGAGTGCTCCTATGCGTTGCTACCAGCCACGCAGCAAGCTAAGGCGCAGTGCGTGTGACAACATGGCGTGTGATAGTGTGTGCTAGCAGCAGTTATCAGTAGCTGCTTTCTGTTTAACGACATTGATGATCTTACAACAGCTTCCAACAAGAGAGAACTGCGTATTGTTGTGTTGTGTGCACAGCCTTAAGTAGC
>AXNI01007840.1:0-11350 GCA_000498555.1 Heterococcus sp. DN1 | reverse complement strand
GCTTGCAGCTGCTGCTACTGCCTGTGTTGCATCATTCTCATCGACATCTGGTGCGGCTGCTGCTGCTGCTGCTGCTGCGGCCGCTACCGTTGCCGCTGCTGTTGCTGCTGCAGCTGCAGTTGAGGTCTCTCGTGCTGAGCTCAAGCTCTCCCGTCGCTTTGTGAAGGCAGCATACGGCGAGGCTATAGCA
Organism: Heterococcus sp. DN1; assembly: GCA_000498555.1. Taxonomy (NCBI): domain Eukaryota; class Xanthophyceae; order Tribonematales; family Heteropediaceae; genus Heterococcus; species Heterococcus sp. DN1. The sequence continues at coordinate 11,160 of AXNI01007840.1, read as the reverse complement.
CTAGTGCCCCACAATGCACTGTTTGCTGCTCCTTTGGCAGCTGCACTTGAAGGTTGTATAGATCCTTGCTGCTGCTGCTGCTGCTGCTGCTGCTGCTGCTGCTGTTGACGAGTAGACTTGACAGGACTGGTCATCATCAACTCAACAGGAGAGATGCGGCCTACTAGCCCCAACCTGCTGCCTCTAGTTGCACTGCTGGTTGTCTTAGGGCGGGCAGTGCCTGCAGAGTCAGCCTGAGCTGCATGAGCTTGTGCATGACCTTGAGTGGCAGAAGCTTCGAGCATCAAAGCTCTCATGGCATCTAGCCTGCTATTGCCAGCTGCGCGAGCCTCGCTTGGTGGCTGCTTCAAACGACGAAACAGTAGCGTTGAATCTTCACTTGCCAGAGGTCGTGTAGATCGCAATACATCAGCAGTAACTCCTGCTGCACCTCGACGCGTTGATTCATCAGTAACGGCTGCTGCTGCATCTCTGGAGGGCCGTTTCATACCAAGCATAGTAATTTTGCGCTATGCTATGTAGAGCTGGCTGTGTAGCAGCATGCCAAGCACACAACACCGCTTGGATCAGCGTTTCTTAGGGACGCGCCACTATTTTGGGCGAGCGTGCTCGCGGAAAAACGGCGCTCTTGACGTTTAGTCCCTGCTCTTTGCTGTGTTTGTCTGGACACAGTGCCTGCACCACATGTAGCTGTGGCGTTAAGATCAGCTGTCGTATGAAAATCATCATGACTATTGCTGAAAACGCGATGTGCAATTCAAGATAGCTTGCACTTCGACCAGTAAATCGTACATGGCGTTTGTCAACATCCCTGCTCGCTTTGTGTGTACAACGCGCACTCGTAGACTTGGACCGTTGAACCTGGAAATTTCCAGCGATTTCCTTCCCAAAAATCAAAACACACACGCGGGAGAGTGGTCAAGCAGGCCTGATGCGCTCTCTCATAGTACTGAGCTTGTGCTTGGCAGCTCGGGCAGCTCAAGTGTGTACTGGTCCAAAGAATGTCAACCTCGCTATTACTAGCAACGCAGATGTAGCAAAGCTTGCTGCAGCAGCAGCTTGTCCGAACCAAGTGATCCAGGTTACACTAAAGGCTGCTGTTACTCTCACTAAGCCTATCGAAGTGAGCGTCACAACATCTCTGAGCATAAACGGCGCAAAAAACACAGCTCGTAGTTTTGACGGAGGTGGCTCAGCTCAACTGTTCAATGTGCAGGGGAATCTAACGCTAGTCGGTGTAACGCTGCAAGGTGGCAACTCTCCTGGTAACGGTGGGGCAATCAACAGCACTGCCTCGGCGTTTGTCAGCATCAGAGATTGCACAATTGCAGGAAGCAAAGCAAAACAAGGTGGAGCTATCTTTTCAGCAGGCAATCTAGACATCACATCTTCTCAATTCAAGAACAACAGTGCTACTTCAACTGGCGGAGCAATAGAAGCTGGCACTGGCAGTGAGCTGAGCATTGCCAGCACCTTGTTTGACACCAATTTTGCAGGTATGCATCTCAACAATAAATCTTATGAGTTCAGTTGTACAAAACTTCTCACTCAGTGTTGTTTGTGGCTCTGTTATAAATCTTGCAGAGCTAGGAGGTGCTGTAGCAGCAGCTGGCTCGCTCGACATCTCCAACTGCAACTTCAAAAACAATAAAGCTTCAGCAGCTGGTGGTGCTGTTGTAGCTATCAGTAGCAGCGCTGTGCCGTTAGTAAAACAGTCTATTGCTAACACAACTTTCAGCTCAAACAGTGCTGCAGAGAGTGGTGGTGCTTTAGTTAGGCAAGGACTCAAAGGCACAACTGTACAACGCGAAAGTGTCAAGAATGCACTTGTGTTAACACAGGTACATCTCTGAAAAAAATATTCAGCTATTCTGTTGCACTGTTGCTCAAGCGGTCTTCAAGTACAAGTTTTCATGCCTGTGACACAGTATAGTGTGTGCCTTGTGTGCAGTTTGCTTCACAACAACACGCTTGACAGTACAGAGGTTGTTCACATTGTGTGTGCATGTTGTGTGTGTACTTGTGTGCGTTGTACTGCTATGTCCAGTGTCTGTTTGCGAACAACACTGCAGAAGCAGCAGGTGGTGCAGTTGCAGTAGACACTACAGCAGCAATCTCTATACAGCAAGTTGTATTCAGAGGCAATACTGCTGCAGCAGCAGGCGCAGTTGATGTGCTTGGCTATGCATCAATAGACGACTGTGCGTTTGAAAAGAACACAGCAGGCACAGTGGCTGGAGCACTAAGGGGTGTTGCATCATCACTTGATGAAAGCCAATCTAGCATAGTGGTCACAGGGAGCACTTTTGCAGCTAATAGTGCTAAGCAGCGCGGTGGTGCTGTATACATTAGTGTTACAAAAGCTGCAATAGCAACAGCAAACACAACAGCTCCAGCGTTTACTGCAACTGATGTAAGTACTTGGGATGCTACGCTACTGCTACTATTTATCATGCCACACACTGTACGATTAGCTGCTGCTACTAACTTGACATGCATGATAAGAGTGCGCACAAGTGTCTGCATACATTTAGCTCAATTGACACCGTAATGTGAAGCATTGACTAACATTGTGTACTTACGCTATGCTATGTGTTTGTGCGATTGCATGTTGTGTTTTGCACTATCACGCATCAGTCCTCATTTGTTAACAACACAGCAGCTACTGGAGCAGCCATATACATTGCACCATCACAGATGAACACTACTGCTACTGCTGCTGCTATTACTGCTGATGCTGCTGCTGCTGCTACTGCTACAACTGAAGTGGGTGTTCTGATCAACGCCTGTAGATTTGCAGACAATGTTGGACAAGTGTCAGCAGGTGCTATAGCAACAACAGCAGCAGCACTTGTGTCTATCACAAAAGTGAGTCTGCGTGTGCATCATCACACATCGCTTACGTAATACTGTTTCATGTGCATTATGAACTGTACTGTCTACATCAAACTGTTGCGACGCTTACTACAAACACAATCTGAACGCTACGGCGGCTAACACTACCAGTATGCTGCTGATTGTACTGCTACTGCTACTGCTATACAGAGCTCATTTGTTCACAATAAAGCGTTGACTGCAAGTGGTGGTGCTATACTCATAGCTGATCCTGATAGTGCTATAACCATAAGCAAGACTGAGTTTATAGGCAATACTGCACAAAATGCATCTGCAGGCGCTATTGATGTTGCTGGAACACTCACTGTTGCGCAGGTAACATACATAGCACAATACAGCATATAATACAGAGTGCACATATTAGAGTGTACTACCACTACACATCTTGATGTTGAGATAAAGAAGAACAGCAACAGCCAGCACACGCACATATCTATATGACTACTACGTTCTGCCAAAACAACAACAACCCTTAAGTTTGCTACGTTGAGCCAAACAGCTTGCACTCAAGCTTACCATACACATTATACACTTCTTTGTGTTTGTGCTGTGTGCTCTGTACGCAGAGTCAATTTGTGAACAATACTGCTAGAGTTAGTGCTGGTGCTATTGGTGCTGATGGCGGTAGTACTCTTACTGTAGACACATCAAGATTCAATCACAACAGTGCACGCAGCGGTGGAGCTATTCAGGCCTCTGACGCATGTGTAACTATCACTGACAGTATATTTGGCAATAACACTGCTGCTGATAGCGGTGGTGCAGTACTGCTCGAAACTGACAGCACAGACAGTAGTAGTGCTGATACAGCTGCAGCTGCGCCTTGTGTTAGTAGCGTCTTGAACACTACATTTGCAATGAATAGTGCTGCTACTGGTGGTGCTATCAGCACATCAACTGCTCTGAACCTACGCGAGGTGAGTTATAGTACTGCTTGACAGCAAACTATACTATGTTACAGCATTGCTAACTGCAATCTGCATAGTACTGCTGTAGATCCAAGTTGATACAAGTTGATATATCAGTTGTCAAGCAATTCAAGCATCAGTTGTGCAGCTTGCATATCTACCTTGGCTGTTTCATTCACTGCGACTACCAGCACTAACATTATGACACACTACTGCCACACTGCCCGCTGTCACTATTCTTATAACAACACAGGGTACATTTGCTAACAACACAGCTACTGGTGCTGGCGGCGGTGCTTTGTATGCTAACAGTACTACAGATGCAATGACAGCTACAAATGTACTATTTCAAAACAATACTGCTACTGCAGCTACTGGTGTTGGTGGTACTGCTTATCTGGCTGGTTCAAAAGGCTATGTATTTGATAACAGTGGCTTTCTAGCTAGCACCAGTGGCAGCTATGGTGGAGCACTCTATGTAAGCACTTAAGCACTTATACATATATAGTTTTATCCACTGCTGCAATGCGTGCTTGTGTACCAATTACATCACACATGCACTTCTAGTGTGTGCAACTTTTGACAGCCTCGGCAAAGCTGCATAGCATCTGCTACTGCGCATATTTATCCATAATGAGTACTCCTCTGATCAGAAACATTGTCATCAGAACGCTCATAAACATTTTGTACAACTGTTGCATGCATACTAACAACTGCTATGGTCACTGGCATTTCAATGCATGATAACAACAGGTTGATGAAGGCGCAGGCGTAACTATAAAGAACTCACTGTTTGAAGATTCTGCAGCTGGTATTGCAGGAGGGAGCGTTCTTGGTGTTGGAAATAACGATGTTACTATCACTAACACCACATTTAGTAACTCTACAGCTACATGCTGCTACGCACCCACAGCCACAGCTGCTGCTGCTGCTGCTACTACTGCTGCTATTATACCTGGCAGTGACTCATGTGTTGACATTAGTACGAATGAAGAGAATTCCCAGTGTTGCACAGCAGAATACTACGGTGACAACGGCAAATGCATAGACTGTGATAGTATTGATAGTAAAGTGTTTCAGTGTCATGGTATTGGTACAACAGTAGCATCACTTAAACTGGCAGCAGGGTACTGGCGAGCAGATCCAAAGACCCTTAAAGTACATGACTGCTATAATGTAAGTAGTATACTAATACTCTCAGCGTGAATGTGTATGTGTTGCATGGTGGTATTGTGTTACAGTATGTTGTTAGCGTGCATGACACACATGTGTGTGTGTGTGCGCAGCAATAGCTCGTATTACTGGGTTCTTCATTTGGCTCATATCAAATGTGATCGATGCTATGTTTGATTTATATTTGCTTCTCATGTTAATGTGCAGCCTACTGCATGTTCTGGTGGCGTAGCTAAGTTGTCATCAGATGATTACTGTGACATCGGCTATCAAGGACCATGTAAGTTTATCTTATTCCCTACTATCTACCAGCAACAATAATATGCGCTGTGCTTTTGCATCAACCTAATACAATGCTTTCAAAAATGCTTGAGATTGATAGCAGATTGCACGAACATCATGACTTGATGCATACACAACTGATTGTGTCTGACTCGTTGCATGTGCATATGCTTGTTTGTTACACTATCTTACACTTACACATCAACAGATTGCTCAGTATGCTCGAAAGGCTATGTACAAACAGCTGGCAATCAGTGCTCAGCCTGCAAAGCACGTAATAACATTGACTGGTCACCACTGCTGTTTGTACTAGTTGTGTTACTAGCAGCACTGGCATTGTTTATACATGAGATGCTAGATTTGGGTACTGATGCAACAGCAACAAGAGACATATATGCAAAAGATAGCTGGCTAACAAAGGCGAAAGCACTACGATGGAGTAAACTATGTATACCACTTGTAGTGTTTCAGATAGTAACACAGTTTGTGAATGTAACTGGACTGCAGATACCATCAGCATATACTGGTACGTATCGATCACATTTGCTGCTACATGCACGCACAATGCATTGTTGTGAAGCACTATAGTATAGAGCTAGTAACATGCTAAAATGCGTTATTTCACGGATTCACTTGAGTTCTAATCACACGTTGCTGCACACTATAACAATCATTGTATGTGGAATGCATATCCACATTCAGTACTATAACTTATGCGCTGCACATCTGCATATGTATTGCTTGTGCTCATGTCAAACAGATTTCCTGAGTTGGCTAGATGTGTTTAACTTCAACCTACCTTACACGCTGCCAGTTGGTTGCATGGTGCGAGTTACCTTCTACATCAAACTACTAGTCACAACACTGACACCACTAGTGCTAGCAGCTATACTAGCATGCACCTACGCTGTATCATGCAGCAAGAACAAAGTGACAGAGGTTGCAAGAACATCAACCACAAACTTGCATGCCCGGAACGATCGCCTGCAGCAAATCTTCACTAAGCATGTAAACGCATTACTAGTCCTCACATTCTTGGTGTACACAACAGCATCAGTAGCAGTACTACAAACATTCCCGTGCGACAGTATTGCAGGCACTGGCAAAAGCTATCTACGTGCAGACTACAGTCTTGAGTGTGGCACAACACAACACACTATATACAGAGTGTATGCTGCTGTTATGATACTAGTGTATCCAGTAGGCATACCAGCACTGTACGCAGCACTACTGTGGCGACACAGAGACGCAGTACGGGCTACAGCTACAGCTACACGGCCGCGTATAGACCGCATGAATGCTAACAGTACACTGATGAGCAGTGCCTTCTTGTGGCAACCATACACAGTACGCATGTACTATTGGCAGGTAGTAGAGTGTCTGCGACGACTACTGTTGACAGGTGTGATGGTGTTCTTCATGTGGTCAACAACAGCAACAGAAGCTGCAATAGGCTGTTTACTTGCAGTGCAACTTGTACTTGCAGCAGTAGTACTAATCTGCGCTCCACACAAAGACAGTTGGGATCAGTGTGCATACATACTAGGCTCTAGTGTTATCTTCTTAACTATACTCATGGCGCTACTCATCAAAAGTGGAGCTAGCAAGTTTGATGATACTGGTATGATAGTATATGGAGCACTCATGATAGTACTGTGTGTAGCAGTACTTTTGTTTGCAGTATCACAAATGGCAGTAGCAGAGCGTAGACGCTACCTGCTGAAACGAGAGAGCAGTGTAGTGTCTAAAGCAGCTAAAAGTGGCCCTACAGCAGCAGTTATCAATGCTAGAGATGAGACTGATACTGAAGCACCCATCAGTACTACAGACAATGCAGTGTAAAGCTATGCAACACTAAACTGTACCAGTACAACTAGTAGCAGTAGTAGTAGTACTATAAGGCAGTGGGATACACAATGGCGTGTTTAAACAGGCAGTAACAGCAGCAGCACTGCGATACTGCTTGTACTTTAGCTTCGCAAGGGGGCGTGAAAATTGCATGTTAAGGGATGTTACACACGAGTACACATAGAACCATGTTGGTGCGCTATCGGCATGGTGTCGAGCTTGTAAAGTAAATCTGTGGGCTGAGATGCGTGTTTTGCTAAACTATATTTCGCAAGGGGTTTCATACTCGGTATACTTTATGTGTCCTTTTGCATCCATAAGTGCTCCTACATCCTGTACTCATTACACATATGCACGAATGCACAATTTGACAACACAAAACATCATACAGCTGTGCTATACGTGTTTATGCTGATGTTTGTTGAATATGCAAGCTTTGTTGTTTTCTTTGTTATCTGAGTGCTGCATTGCATGAATGGCAAGTAGCAGCAACCACCAAAATAACAACAAGCAGCAAGTGCTGTATTGTACATGGTCTACAATGCCGAGCAAGATTGAGCATTGCAGTATATATCACTGCCTTCTGAAGACTGTGTAGTAGCCTGTCTTGTGAGACGAATGCCACTACACAGTGACTGTTCAACTGCTTGTTGTGCATAGCTGCGTTGAAGACACAGACGACATCACAGTACATCCATTCACACATATATCAAAATCTGAGTTGCACGCGCCACTGTGTGTGTGTATTATAGCGCACAACGCGCACACTCCCACTTCCTTTCTGCCTGCATGCATATGCTGTAGGCTATCACTCGACATGGCAGCAGCCCTTGTCTTTGCACTTATCATCAGCACACAGCGTGTCACAACATAAGTAAGTTGCTTCACTTATGGCATCTGTTTGAACTGTCAGTGCTGAACCGTTAACAGCACTACCGTTACTACATGAAGTTGTAGTAACTGGTACTATCTCTGTCTGTATAGTAGATGCATGTATGCCTTTCTTGTGCAGCTGTGTGTGAACACGGTGCAGTACTTGTCGTACATCAGTGCCTTGTGGTACAGATACATGTGCTGTGCACAATACTCTTGATGAATCAATCTGCCACACATGCAGCTCATGAACTCCAACTACACCCTCAACTGCATTCAACTGTTGTTATGTAGTATTTGCAATTGACACAGCACACACAACACATGAGACAGCATCAATACACGTGCACTTGCAAGCATACCAAGCAAAACCGCTATCAGCGATACATACGCAGCATGGACTCAAGCGAGCTGTTGTTTGCAGCAGCATGCAGCATCACGGTCACTAGCCAACATCCTATCTACAATGCACCACTTAATGCGTACACATTGGTGATGCAGAATCTTTTCCGAAGCATACCTCTTGTTTGAGTCCTTTAACATCAAGCCATTCTGGCGCTCTTTGTAGCAGAATGTAGATACAAGATCTCACAAATGGTACTGTGTGGAATGTCAGAAAGATTGTTATAGCTATACTTGCCAGAGGATCAAAGTAGTAACGGGCATCGCCTAATCCTGTGCAGTACTTAATGATCAGTGCACTAAGTATCACTGCCACTGAGCCTAATGCATCACCAAGTATGTGCAGTATGATACCATGTGTGTTAGCATCGTGTCCATGCGAGTCATGACCGTGACTGTGTCCGTGACTGTGACCACCGTGGCTGTTATTGTGGCTCTTACTACTGCTCTGCTTTGCTTTTGTTGCTGTCACTGCTGCTGCTGTGAACTGCTTCTTGGGTGACTCATGCTTGTGTGCATGTGCGTGACCATCATTAGCAGTATGCTTGTGTCCATGCGAATGCCCATCACCATTACTACTAGCGCCAGCAGCAGCAGCAGTAGTGGCAGTAGTAGTGCTGCTGTGTGTCTCAATTGCTGCTGCACGTTGGTAGTGTTGCTGCTGGTGCGCATGTGCACATGTATCACTGTGATTGTGAGCATCATCATGCACTGCTGCTGCTGCATGTGCGTGACTGTGATCATGCTCAGTACTGTGCTCTGCATGACTGCTACCATGTGCATGATCATGACCGTGATCATGCCCGTGCTTGTGCGGCGCAGCATCTGATATACTAGTATATAACTGAGCTTCTACATCATCATGCATTAATGGTGAATGCACTTCATCCGCATGCTTATGGCCACCGTGACTGTGATCATGACCAGCGTGACTGTGTGCATGAAAGCCAAGCAACCCAGCTAGATTGAATGCTAGTCCCAGAGATCCAATGATCAGTATGATGTTTTCTTGACCTTTTAGAGCACTTTTCACTTCGTCAATGTTTGAAAATCTTTGCAGTGCTTCAATGAAGATAATGAAGCAAACTGCTAGTAGAAAGACACCATTGACTAGTCCAGCAACTACTTCTCCACGCAGATAGCCATAAGTAGAAGCAGCAGATTCAGCAACTCTGCCAACCATAGAGGCTGCAACAGCACCAATCAGCAGTGCTATGACATCAGATGCCATGTGAAATGCATCTGATTCGAGCGCTAGACTGCCAGTCACAATGCCACCCACCAACTCCACTACGAAGAAGATTGAAGAGAGTCTGTAGTAGATGTGGAACAATACCATGCAGTGCAATTACAGTTGATTAGCATTACTGATGGCGGATGAACACACAGTTAGCAGATTTGATAGTGCGGATGTGTGAAACGTACTGCTAAGTGTTCCGTGTTACTTACACGAGCATAATCCAGAATGGCAGAGAAGTCTTGTTTGTAGAGTAGGGCACAGCTATGCTGCCTATTCCAGTTGGAACATCAAACATGTACATAGACCGCTCAAGCTCTTCTCCACCAAGCAGCTCAACCTTGCCATGCTCCATGCAGACACCACCCTTCCTGTGGTGAATAGCATCACCTACAAGGAAGTCGTAGTGATCACCGTGACGAACTTTAGTGCCAATTGGTAGAGGTGAGTCGATCCCTGTCAGTGTACCATCACAGTTGCACGGCTCTGCTTGATCGTGGTGCGTGTGGTGATCCAGCTCGTCTGCAGTCGGAGAGCAGCAAGGACCTGCATGGTCTAGCTTATGCTTCTCTACTCTGAACTTAGCAGTGCCTTTCTGTCGAACGTAGCAGTGAAGATCACCGTCTTGCAGAAAACCAACGTGATCTTCGTGCCTGATTGCTGGATGACCACAGTCAGGCCCGTGCAAACAGGGCGAAGTCATAGAAGCTCAGCTGCGTTTAGTGGTGGTGTGCTCAAAGAAAAGCACTTCGGAGAAAAACCGTTGAGTCGCTGCAGCGGCCCGCATATCTACGCATCTACCGCCAGCAGGATTCCGCTGCTGCAGTACCATACCAGCAAACCTATAAGAGCAATTGAATCCAGGGAGATCGAATCTAAGACTTTTAGAAAAACTTGTAGAGCTTAACAGTAGATCCTAGGCTCCTCTGCAATTGCACGAGCTGTGTGCGAACATGGTGATGCACAGCGTGCTGATCACTAACGAGAGCGGTGCTGTACTTTTCGGTCGCTACTTTGATGATGTGCTGCAATCCAGTGCCATCAGCGACTCAGTTACACATGACAGGTACACCTCAACACACATTTGGAACTTTGCTCATTTGTATTGGCGCTGCTCACTCATCGCAGCTGCAACACTGTGTGCACACGTACACTTACAACTGCAGAGAACATGCTATGCACTGGTGGGAAGAGGAGGTGAGGCTGCAGACACAAGATCTGTGGTACAATGCAGGTGCTGCAGTGCAAGTTGCAAGAGCAGCAGGGGAGGTTATTGTAGTCTTTAGAAAGATCGGCAGCCTGCTTCTATTTGTCTGTGGAAGGGTACGTATGCACAGCATTAATTCCAATGCATATCATATGCAGCTACTGATTGCAACTGCTCTTGATGATTGCAACTGACAGGATGATTATGATGAGCTCACACTAGCAGATGTACTAGCATCTCTGAGCACAGTGATTATTGCGCTGTGTGATGAAGCAAAGGGCGGGAAACCATCTGAATCATGCCTACTGATGGGAGACACTTATGGTAAAGTTTGC
>AXNI01007836.1:0-11070 GCA_000498555.1 Heterococcus sp. DN1 | reverse complement strand
ATGAGACGGAGAGCGCAAGGACGACAAAATTTCTCATTTAGTCTGAGGTTGCATCTTACAGATGTGTACTACATATGAGGATTACTCCATGCTAATACTGAGCACTATCCCTCTCTTATTAACTACTGCTAGAAGCAATCACTACTGCTACAGTTTTTATCACTACAAATGATATCGATTGCAACTAGTGTACACTCAAGCTATTAGCATCAGCGATGTCGCTATGTTAGCAACATGATCTTGCTCCTTGTGTATGGTGTGATGATATGGTCTATAAAGACTAGTGTGTGTGTGTGTGCTGTGTAAGTGCAACGATGACAACATTCTCTAATAATTCTGAGGTAACTGCTCACAGCAGTACGCCACTGCATGAAGACTACACCATGCTAATACTGAGCACTGACAAGCACAGCACACCACACAACTCTTGTAGTACATCGAGCAGAACTATAGCTATCCGTGGACCAATTTACGCTAACAGAGATAAAACGTCACTGACATATGCCCTTGCATGCTGTACGATGTATGTGCTATACCATTTACAACTGCAGCGTGTATGGCAATGGAAGGAAGAGTATGGCGGGAAAATCACAAATCAAGTACGTACTACAAATTTTAAACTAGCTACGTCACTGTGCTTTGTGTTAGGCTGTGCATGCTAGCACATTCCCACTTACAGCGCTAGCTGCTGATTGATCGGTCTCTAGCTACTCAACAAAGCGCTACACGACTAACATCTAGCTTACAGTAGACACTACATTGCTCACACGCCATAGCTCACACTGTCTTCTGTATGCATTGTTCCTACTGCTTATATGATATTATGATCATTAGATACGTAAGCTGGCATCATCAGTAGACTGGGGTAGAGAAGCATTTACTATGGATGCTAACTTGAGCGCAGCTGTACAGGAAGCATTTGTGAGATTCTCTGAGCAAGGCCTGATATACAGAGACACTAGGCTTGTTAACTGGAGCTGCTCTCTCAAGGTAGGACTGCAGTACAATTGATCGATACTAATAGAGAATATGTCTGTGAATTGAATACTTCTATCTAGCAACGCTCGCAGATAGGCAGTGTGATGCAAGGTCATATGCACTGCGTATGCATACGAAGTATCATAGTACAGCAGTAGCATTAGTGGCAGTAGGGCTGTTTGCAGCTGTAGCCTGCATGTGTACGCGCAACAAGTGCAGCATGGTATGTTAGGCTTTGACCGGCAGCACGAGCATTATGCTAGCTTTCACGTACTAACACTTCGTCTTGTGGACTCTGCTTCCATGCATGTTGCGTGTGTGATGACGCACACAAACACTACTGCACACCACAGTCAGCAATCAGTGACATTGAAGTGGACCACATAGAGCTAGAAGGACGTACTATGTTAGCTGTACCTGGTCACACTAAGCGTGCAAAGTATGAGTTTGGTACCCTAACACACTTTGCATACAAGGTTGAAGACAGGTGAGTCAGCCGTTTCTCTGTTTGCATGCAATCACAGCGTGGTATTAGCAGTCTTGTAGTATGGCGTGTGTATCACTGCCAGCAATTACTACTTGCATCTGTCATAGCACTGATGTGTTCAGCGACAGCTTGAAAGGCTATCACTTACAGGGTTGCTTGCATGCGTGAAGTATACTGTGTATACTTATTGTTGCCTACTGCCAACTGTTGCATGCTACTGCTGCTGCTGTGCAGTGATGAGGAGCTAGTAGTAGCAACAACACGTCTAGAGACAATGCTTGGTGATACTGCTGTTGCTGTACACCCTGATGATGCACGCTACACACACTTACATGGCAAGCATCTCATACACCCCTTCAATGACAGAAAGGTAAGCGTCACTACTTGTACGTAACACTACTATACAGTGTACCGCCTACACACATGAGGCAGAGCTGTGTGTGCGAACTGCTGACTACTGTACTGTAAATGGTTCATCGCATAGCTTGTAAGTGTTCTGATTCAGCAGCGTCATGCTGTCATTATATGCCTGCTTGACGCGCCATACATGTGGTCATGTTGCACACATTGTAACATACTACATGTGCGCTTTACTGCATCATCACCTCTATTGCTGTGTCTGTCTTTACAGATTCCAATAGTGACAGATGGCATCCTAGTAGACATGGCCTTTGGTACTGGTGCTGTTAAGATCACACCAGCACATGACCCTAATGATTATGAGTGTGGTAAGAGGAACAACTTACCATCAATCAATCTGCTGAACCCCGATGGCACTATGAATGCTGCTGCTGCACCTTTTGAAGGGCTAGCACGCTATGATGCAAGGGTAAGTTGTTAAGCACATTCACTGACTAGCAACTACGGTATACCGTATAGCATGTCACTACTAGTATGCATTCAATGTGTGTTCTGAACAGCAAAGTGCTAATCTTGATGTAGTCTTATAGCTTGTAAGGCGGTTTACTGTTGCACTAGCAAAACGTAGTACAGAGCTCTCTAGCAGTCTGCATTGCAGGAAAGCACTGCATAATTGAGCATCACAGGTGAGCGTTACTGCAGCTTTCCAATACTATGAGCTGACGCATACATACATACATACATCCATATGCTTATTGACAAACTACAGATAGCAGTAGAGGAAGCGCTACAAGAGAAGGGACTGCTACGCGGTAAAGAGGATAATAAAATGAGACTTGGTCTGTGCAGTAGATCTGGTGATGTTATCGAACCATATCTGGCACCACAGTGGTAAGTCACACTGTCTTTAAGACTTTCAATGTATTGCAGTTTGCAATCTGCTGATGAGTAATATGATGTTTGCTTCGTGTGTACGAGCTTTCATTGCTACTGATGCTACCTCTAGCATCTGAAACAATGCTCGGTCATGATGTCAAGTTGGCAGCACCATTGTAAGCGCTGCGGTACACAGTTCGTCTCGTGCGCTGCTAGTGTTCTAGTGCATAGTCCTACTCTGTGTGTGTGCTGACGACTACTGCTGCTGTGTACTTTACGCTATGTATACAATCACTGCTATGCATGTAGGTATGTGAGGTGTGACAGTATGGCAGCACAAGCAGTAGCAGAAGTAAGAGAAGGCAGGCTAAAGATAGAACCACCAGTACACGAAAAGACATGGTATAGGTGGCTTGAGAATGCTAGAGACTGGTGTGTGTCACGACAGGTAACAAACAATCCATACTATCAGAGAGATTCTACTGTGCCAGTAGACTGTAATGTGCCAGTATCAACTTTATTCATCTGTGCACTTTGAGCTTGATGGAGCGCGCACTGCGCACAGTCATACGCAATATGCGACAATATACAGCGTGACTGCTACTGATGTGGGTATCGATAGTAGCTATGGCAGCAGTCATGCTGTTACACAGGACTGCAGCAGTGCTTACAGCATGGTCATCTTACACTCTGCTGTCTTGTTGTTACTTCTTCACAACTAATCGTTGCTGCAGTTGTGGTGGGGTCACCGTATCCCAGCCTACTTTGCACAGCGTACTGGTGAAGGACTAGACCGTAATGATGCTGAACAAGCCCATAGATGGTTTGTTGCACGCTCACCTGAAGAAGCTCGCACTGCTGCTGCTGCTAAACTAGGCTGCAGTGAAGCAGAGGTGAGTGACTTGACACTCTCATTAATATCTTCATTCATGTAGATCGAAGTGTGAGTACGATAGTGTATATGCGTTAGTTGCTATAGCTTTTTAGTGCGCGAGTGCAAGCACTGCGCAGTAGCTCACTCTCACATCACGAGTGGGCTGTAGCAGCTTACGCAGTACGTCAAGCGTACATGATGCTGACCTTTGTGTGTTGTACTTTATGGAATGCTTACTGTAGCACACGTTTAATTTTCTGTTGTTTCAAACACTCAATGTGTACTGTGAAACAGATTGAGATAGAGCAAGATCCTGATGTGTTAGACACATGGTTTAGTAGTGGTCTGTTCCCATTCAGTGTGTTTGGCTGGCCTAATGTGAATGAAGACGACTTCAAAGCATTCTACCCTACTACGTACGTACAACACTACTATTACTGCTACTATTGTCACTAATACTGATACTGCTACAGCTACCAGCGCGTATTCCTACTGACACTACTACTATAACTACAAGTAATAATGTCGTTTTTAAATTCATACTTTCAGGTGCTTCTTCCGCTTCCTCGACGAACCCCTCTTACTGTTATCTGACACTTTTGAACTGTACTTACATGTTTGTCTCATTTTCAACCATTTTATGACACAACACAGACTCCTAGAGACTGGTATGGATATCCTATTCTTTTGGGTAGCACGTATGGTCATGATGGGGCTGCAGCTAACTGGCAAACTGCCATTCACTACTGTGTTCCTGCACCCTATGGTCAGAGACAAGTATGGCAGAAAGGTAAACACAAACATAACGTTTGGCGCGTCACTGTACTAACAAACATATAGTTAGTGTATGCTATGATCCTATTGTGATTGTCAACTGCGCGCTCTGCTGTTAGTCTAAGCGTACGAGGTGATCTTGTATCTCTAGAGCGAGCACAAGCATCTTTGCAATCTTGCATTTAGCAGCTGTGTTTGGCCTATGCTCATTGTCACAGCAACTGTGATCCATTATCACTCGCTCACTCACAGTCATATTCCAAACACCACCACTGCTGCTATTGTCGCTACTACTACTACTGTTGACAGATGAGTAAGTCCTTAGGCAATGTGATTGACCCACTGGAGGTGATCTATGGCTGTGATCTCTCATCACTGCTAGCTAAACTAGATGCTGGCAATCTACCTGCAAAGGAAGTAGCAACGGCTAAAAAGGCTCAGTCCGCTGATTTTCCAGATGGCATTCCTGAGTGCGGTGCTGATGCACTGAGGTTTGGCCTGTTAGCTTACACTGTGCAGGGGCGAGACATCAACCTTGACATCAACAGAGTTGTCGGTAAGTAGTAGTACTTGTACATCATCTGGTTACTGTGTGCTTCGAAGCAGTGTGCATGTCTAGTGCTTGCTTGTGTGCGGTTAGACAGAGTGCTGTTACTGCAGAGAGCGCGTACATGTTTAAATGAGTTTTTCAGCCTGAACTATTTGCAGATAGTAGTAGTAGTAGCACAGCTATCAGTGGCAGTAGTTGTTCAGTATCATGGGCTGCAGAAAACTTGTAACTGCTTGCAGCAGCATTGCTAACACGCTGTATCGAGACTGTGCTATTAGCGAAGGCGCTGACCAGACACTTATCACACGTGCACACGCATGTGCCACCACCGTCACAGGCTACCGCAACTTCTGCAACAAGCTGTGGAATGCTACACGGTTTGCACTGACCTATGTAACTGAGCTACAGCCAACACTGGATTTAGCTGCACAACTAGCTGCTAACCCTAACAAAGCTCCTAGAGACTGCTGGATACTGTCTAGACTCAATGCTGCATGCACTGAAGCTAACAGGTACTGTACACTTCTGCACGCTTACTTACTTGGTGTGTATTGCATTAGCATTAGGACAGAGTGTTCTCGTGAGAGCATCGCTGTTGCTTGCACGCCTATTGCTGTTAAGCACAGTGTGGCGATAAGTTAGCTATGTGCAGCTTCAGCGAGATACTGTTGCATGGGTGCGATTCGCGACACTTCGAGCAGTTGCTAACGCGAACTCCATGTGCTTTTACTGCATTGCTATGTATGCTATGATGTGTGCAATACTGCAGGTGTCTAGTAGCATATGATTTTGGTGGCTTGACAACATGTTTGTATAGCTTCTGGCTATTTGACTTGTGTGATCACTACTTAGAGCTCATCAAGCCTGTTGTCAACGACAAGGTACGCTGGCTTACTTAGCACTGTTTATATGTACAACACGTTGCAACTGCTAGCTATACTGCAGTTATTGATTGTTGAAATTGATGCATGTACTCATGCACTTATGTGGACTAAATGTTTTTGATCTTACAGTAAGCGAAGTATCAACACCGTCAGTGCTGCTTGTCGTAGGGGTGGCAACCTTGTGCTAAGAAACTGTTGCTTGATGTATGCGTTGTTGACCTCAAACTGATTCTTATAACACTTACAACAGAGTGAAGGCAATGCAGAAGCACGTCGTATAGCACAAGGCTGCCTATACTTATGCTTAGACTATGGCTTAAGACTGCTGCACCCAATCATGCCATTTGTAACTGAAGATCTGTGGCAACGGCTGCCTGGCAGGGGTACTCTCGGCCCTACCGAGGTAACGGCATGTACTTACTTCTTTGCGATTCTAGATGTTGCTGCAGGAGCAGTAGTTCCAGGTGTTATCTCAGTGAGAACAGATCAACACTCAGGCATATCTTTGCTGTAGCACCACATCGCTACTGTGTCCTGATTTCAAGAATATGCTTCAGTAGTATTTCGAAGTATACTGCCAGTTTCGTGCATTGCTGTAACTGCTGATTGATTCATTGATTGATTGGATTGATTGCTGACGCCCTAGCTTCGTTGTCAATCATATGATCGTTCTGTCATACAATGCACTTTAACCACAACAGCCAGTATCAGTGATGATAGCGCCATACCCAGAGCACATGCCTGCAGCAGCTGACGAAGAAGCTGAAAGAAAATATGAACTTGTTAAGGTATGTATAATATGATGCACACTTTTTTTAACATTGTGTACTTGTTAAGGTATCAGCAATACGCAACACACACTTTTTCGAAACACTTTGGTAGCTGTAGTATCACAAGCGAGAGTGTGTCGTGTGCTAGGCTTGACACGATTATACACAACAGAGTCTAACACATCGTTCCGGCTGAGCTCGTAGTGTTGCTGTAATCGTTGTCGCAATGCGCACGTCACCACGCATGCCTCACTACATCCCACAGCGGCAGTACTACTGCGCACGAGTTGCAAACGATGCAAACTGACTGCTGGTTGCATGCTTGCACAAACTTGACACAGGTGTTGATACACAGTGCAAGATCACTACGTGCTGCCTATGGTCTACCACCACAGATCAAAGCATCTTTCTTCATCAAGCCTGACACACAGGAGAATGCTGACATCATCAATGCTCAGGTAAGATAACTGCTACACTGCCATAACTGATTCTGCAAACACCTACACAGTCGGAAGTCTGGCATTATGCACAGCGACAGCAGCAGCATATGCGCATGCAATACGATCGTAGCGACTGCTCACACTGCACAACCATGCGCAGTGATGATCAGGAGATCCCCTAATGCTGGACTATTACTGCATCTGGGTAGCACGCTGTTACCAGCAACAAGCAAGTTTACGTCAAACTCAACTCAACTCACGCTTTCTCTGCTATATGCAACCACCGCTACAACAGTCTGATGACTTTGTGACGCTGGCTAAGGCAGGCAGCTGTAGTATACTGACCAGTACTGAGGAGGCACCCAGTGGGTGTGCTGTACACATCACAGAAACACTTGTGTCAGTCTATGTGCAGTTGAAAGGACTGGTTGACTTTGAAGCTGAGATCAAAAAGCTTGAAGTGCAGCTGTCTACTAAAGTGCAGCCTGTCATTGACCAGATTGAGTCTAAGGTGAGAGAGCAACTACCAGTATCAAATACATTGACATACAGCACTGTTTGTTGTTTCAATCGCCAGTTCACACACCTCGAACTATACGCAGGGTGTATGCATTACTGCTGTTGCTGACAGAAGCATATGCTTTAGAGTATCGAAACCAGTAAGCTGTGTGCCTGCGATGGCAGATCGCTTTACTTGTAATACATAGTTGTGGCTGCAGCAGACCTCACGCTGACTGGCTATGCTGTATGCTGGCGCTACACTTCTACGTATACAGAGTGCAATGGAGGGCTATGAAAGCAAAGTGCCAGAAGCTGTACGTGAGAGTAGCGCTAAGAAGCTTGAAGAGAGTTTAGCACAAAAAGATGGCATTGTCAAAGTTATTGCTAACTTCAGAGCAATGCAATGAGCTGTTGCACACCTATAGTAGCACAGCAGTATCAGCGAGCAGTAGTTACCTGTAGTGGCACTGCTGTATGCAACGTACAGTGTTGCAGCGTTGAGTGTCGCCGGTAAGCACTCAAGTAGTTGTACAGTCAGCCAGAGTTCTTTGTGACGAGGCAAGCAACCGTATCAGCTACAAATGCAACACTCACACAATCGACAAACTTCAATTGTTTTGGTTCAACTGCTCACTGGATTACCTCCTGTGATCACGGTAGTTGTCTTGATTGATGAGATCGTTGGTCCTTGTCTCAGCTAGCATCCGAGGTGCACAGAGACAAGTGCTTAAGCATGAGCGGCAAGACTGTTGTAGCTGAGTTTGACTCAACAGGAGAACCTAAAGTTTTCGTAGGAGACTTCATCGCAACACGCACTGAGTCCGGCACTGCCCACCAGCGCTTAGCACGTGCTGCTGGCGCGGATACTAGGCGCTCTATCGGCATGTCCATCAAACCTTGTGGCAAGATTGGCTATAACTCAGCGTCTCTGAATGCGACTACATTGTGTTCGACCAGCGCAGCAGGCACTCCAGCTGCTAGAGCTGTAGAGGCCAAGCTA
This sequence comes from Heterococcus sp. DN1, assembly GCA_000498555.1. NCBI lineage: Eukaryota > Xanthophyceae > Tribonematales > Heteropediaceae > Heterococcus > Heterococcus sp. DN1. The sequence continues at coordinate 2,576 of AXNI01007836.1, read as the reverse complement.
ATCAGCGGAGACTACTACATTGTGAGCGAGACTGGCAAGCTATGTTACAACTATAGCAGTCTTGGTAGATGCATCAGGCGAGCACTGTGTCTCCTGAAGTGGCTGGGCTGTGTGGTCGCTATACTATACTGCATGAGACGGCTGTTTTCTGCATAGAGAACTCAGTTCATACATAGGTAGTGTACAGTAAGGGTATGCAGCAGTGAAAAAGAATGGACAACTCGAGCCGAGTGAACGCGCAGATACAGCCTTCAAGCACATCGAAGATACATCAGTGGCACAGCGGTGCAACAAGGCAGCTCAAGTAAAGCTAAACACAGAGTACATACTTTATGCACTTTAGAGAATTCAGTCTGTATGTATACTATAGTCATTTTGTACAGTGAATGTGCTGTGCTACCTACAGGCATGTATATGTGCACAAGCATATGTGCACCACCCATGCGGCCTGATGCACGAGTGTGCTGGAACGCGCTTATGCGCAATGGACATGACATATTTACAATGCACTGCACTGTCTATCCAAAAAGAGTTGTATCTGTTTGACTCTCACAGATGTATATATCAATACGTGTTCAAGTCAAGTTTGCCAAGCCCTGTAAGGTGCATGCTTGTAGTACTTTGGCCGTGAATCTAACCTAACATGTAACCATGCAACACCACCGCCAGCAGTGCTTACCCAAAGTGGTCTGTTTGCACGATCAACAAGCTCTGCTGCTACTGCACTGCCAACAGTTTGCCATAAGATGTCAATCTGCTCTTGCGGTGCGCCTCGTAAAAATGCTGCTAGATGTGTGTACGTGCCTAGTGCAGTGTCTGCTGCTTCGCATGGGCTCACCATTGTTGCATCGCTGCGTGGAGCACAGAAGTCATGCATCAATCCAGTGTTGAGAATTCATTTACATGTTCGACTTTGCTAGACACGATGTATGCAAGGGCTATACGATAGAGGTGAAAACGAGAACTCGCCCTCCTAAATTTTTGAAGGCCTTGATCTGCGGAGTGCCTCTGCAGGCAGCAAGATGCTCTTCAAAGGGACCTGGATCAGGCTCAGTACTACTGAAACCTGCCGCTGCTGTGACAACAAACTCAAAAGGTGTGCTCTGTGTTTCCTTGCTGAACGGGCGCGCTTCCCAAAAGAAAGCATCGTATGGCATCTCACGCAGTGTGGTCTGCAAGGTGCAAACATGCACGCATCTATGGTCAGTGTTATAGTGGTTGTTTTAGATCAGAAGCATGAATAGAAGACAATCTCAGGCTAGCATCAACATGAATGAAGGATGCATTCAGCACATACCTTGAGAAGTAATCGAAAACTCGAATCGGTCTGAAGAAGCTGTATAGCAGCTTCCCACGTGATGGGCTCATCGTCGTCAAGCTGTGTGAAGAAGACACGAGATGATGTCTTGTTCAGCGGCTCAACTTTTGATTGGAAGCACGCGCTATCAATGTCATCTCCACTGCTGCTCTCCATTGAAGGAGCACCTCAAACAAATATCCAAAACAGGCTCAGCACTGAAAAGTGTAACTTGAAACCGCTGCTCTCACTGCAGCTGATCAAATGGTGTTCAAATGGTGGGGCCAGAGCGAGCGGCAGTCTGCTGTCCAAGTGCTCAGCAAAGTCGGAGTGATCGCTCCTCCGTATCAGACAGATGTGCACATTGCTAATACTTCTACAGAACCTCTGCTGCTAGTCCAGTTTCAGCCTGCTTGGGCTGAGCAAGCCTATCTAAGATTTGCAGGCATTCCCTACCTGGTCGAGAACAGCCGCTTGCATGATAGTGCAAACACTAGCTGCTACCCACAGCTAATGGATGGGCACTTCTTGCTGCCTGCTCGTGCCATCCTAGAGCACATTAAACAGCATCGCTGCGACCTTGATGCAGATCTGAGCCCTGATGAGCTAGCAGACAGCGTAGCATTTGCTGTTGTTGTACAGGAGCAGCTGCAGCCACTAGCAGCAGCGGTAAGCTTGATACACTGTGCCCTACTGAACAGCTGTCTGTGAGCGCTTACCTATGTCACTTAGTGCACTTATAAATCGTATGAATTGCTGGCGCTGCTGTATGTACACCAGATCAAATGGGGCGGGAGTGAGAAGGATATTCAGCAAACAGTGCTGCCACCAATGTGTAAGCTGCTGCCTGGGCCTTTGAAGTATTGGGTACCATGGCATGAGGCTAAGCAAGCTGTGCACATGCGCAGTGTAAGAGGGCTAGATGAGTTGACACATGCTGAGGTCAGTCCTCCAAAACTCTATTGAAAGTAGCAGTGCTCTCTGTTCAATATACTATATACTATATACTATATGGTACATATGTATACTAATCACAGTGCGTGGACACCACAATACGCGCACTGTGCGCTATTGAACGTTTTGTTGGATTGCGTATACATATACTTAATCGTCGCTTCAGCTCCATGCTGCAACTTACACACAAGATCACATGTGCTGCCGCTGTGCTCACCGCTTGCAGCTGATAGATGCAGCAAGGAAGCACTATGCTACACTAGATGCAAGGCTAGGCAGCAGTAAAGAGTTCTTCTTTGGAGGCAGGCCGCGGTCACTAGATGCA
>AXNI01007818.1:0-13821 GCA_000498555.1 Heterococcus sp. DN1 | reverse complement strand
GCTCAGTGCAAAGCTATTGCGCAGGACGCCTCTGCAGATCTGGCCGTTGCCATGCCTGCTCTTGAGAAGGCTATGCTTGAGGTTGACAAGCTGGACAAGGGGGCTATCACTGAGGTCAAAGCTTACACTAAGCCCCCTGCGCTGGTGGAGACTGTCATGGCAGCTGTGATGGTGCTGTTCGGCAAGAGCACTGACTGGGGCACAGCTAAGCAGATGCTGGGCAAGTCTGACTTCCTGCAGAGCATCAAGAGCTACGACAAGGACAACGTCAGCAACGCCCTCATGAACAAGGTCAAGAAGTACGTGACCAACCCTGACTTCACGCAGGAGAGCGTGGCTAAAGTGAGCGGTGCTGCTGCCGCACTGTGCATCTGGGTGCATGCTGTCTTCATCTACGCCAGCGTTGTGAGAGATGTGGCTCCTAAGAGAGCACGGCTGCGCGAAGCAGAGGAGACGCTGGCGCAGAAGCAAGCAGGCCTGAAAGCAGCTCAGACAGCACTGGCTGAGGTTGTGGCCCGTGTGGACGCTCTGAAAGCCCGCTACGACGCCTCTGTCGCTCAGAAGAACGAGCTCACTGAAGAGTCCCAGTCTCTGGCAGACAAGTTAGAGCGAGCTGACAGACTCGTCACTGGTTTAGCAGGAGAGTTTGTCCGTTGGCAAGCCAGCATTGCTACGCTGAGCTCCCAGATAAGCCGACTAGTTGGTGACTCGCTCCTGGCTGCTGCCTTCCTGTCCTACGCTGGGCCTTTTGACGCTGGCTACAGAGCAGCACTGGTGGCACAGTGGGCAGCACAGGTAAAGGCTGTGGCTATCCCTCACAGCGAGAACTTCGCGTTCGCAACGTTCCTCGCAGCTCCTACAGATGTGAGGGCTTGGAACATCCAGGGCCTGCCTAAGGATGACTTCAGCACTGAGAATGGCGTCATGGTGACAACAGCACGGCGCTGGCCTCTCATGATTGATCCACAAGGGCAAGCTAACAAGTGGATCAAGACTATGGAGGGCAGCAAGCTTAGAGTGATTGATCTGAACATGAAAGACTTCTTGAGGCAAATGGGCGGCTGCATCAGCTTTGGGCAGCCCTGCTTGCTACAAGACGTCCTAGAAGAGCTTGACCCTAGCATAGAGCCAGTGCTGAGCAAAGCAACCATCAAGCAGGGCTCTCGTGAGACGATCAGACTGGGAGATAAGGAGCTTGACTGGAGCAACGACTTCAGGCTGTACATGACCACTAAGCTAGCTAACCCTCACTACACACCTGAAGTCAGCAGCAAGACTATCGTTGTGAACTTCGGTGTGAAGCAACAAGGGCTCGAAGCTCAGCTACTGGGCATAGTGGTGCAGCGTGAGCAGCCAGCTCTCGAAGAGCAGTCCTCTGAGCTCACAGTCAAAGTAGCAGCTGGCACTAAGAAGCTTGTAGACCTTGAGAATGAGATCCTGAGGCTGCTGAGCGCTAGCCAGGGCTCTCTGCTAGACGATGTGCACCTAGTGAACACACTGCAGCAGAGCAAGACTATCAGTGAAGAAGTGACACAGCAGCTGCGCGTAGCAGAAGAAACAGCTGTCAAGATTGACGCTGCGAGAGAGGGCTACCGTGCTGCAGCAGTGCGAGCCAGTGTGGCCTTCTTCGTGCTGAATGACCTAGCACGGGTAGACCCCATGTACCAGTTCTCTCTTGATGCATACGTAGAGCTGTTCAACGCTAGCATACTGCAGAGCCGCGCTAGTAGCAGTAGTGGTGCGGCGAGTCAGTTGCAAGTGGTCGAAGACAGTGGCAGTGGGGGGGATGTGCATGCACGCTGCAGTGTGATCAACAAGCACCACACTCTAGCAGTGTACCAGTACACCTGCAGAGGGCTGTTTGAGCGGCACAAGCTGCTGTTCAGCCTGCAGCTGTGCCTGCGCATCATGGCACAGGCAGGCAAAATGCCAGCTGAAGAGTTCACCTACTTCCTGTACGGTGGGGTCATCCTCGATGCAGCAGCAGCCCGCCGCGCTAACCCTTGCAAGGAGTGGCTCGACAAGCCTACCTGGGACAACATCACTGAGCTGGACAAGCTGACAGCTTTTAACGGTCTGGCAACAGCTTTTGAGCAGAGCCCCCGTGACTGGCGGGCCTGGTTCATGTCTGCTAAGCCTGAGGCTGAGCCACTTCCGGGTGACTGGGACACGCGCTGCAGCGATCTTGAAAAGCTCTGCGTACTGCGGGCACTGCGACAAGATCGAGTGCTCTATGGTGCCAGCGCCTTTGTGGCTGCTAACCTGGGAGCTCAGTTTGCTGATCCTCCAAGCTTTGATCTCAAAGCTATCTACAGCAGCAGCAGTGCAGTGACACCCCTAATCTTTGTGCTGTCCCCGGGTGTAGACCCCACAGCGCAGGTTCAAAATCTGGCCGCTCACTTTGGCGCCAAACTTGACACTGTTGCACTGGGCCAAGGACAGGGCCCTACTGCGCTGAGCATGATAGAAGAGGGCGCAAGAGATGGCAACTGGGTATTCTTAGCGAACTGTCACTTAATGCTCAGTTGGATGACAGAGCTTGAAAAAACCGTTGAGCACTTGCTAAGCGGCAGCAGTCTACACCCCGGTTTTAGACTGTGGTTGAGCTCAGCGCCAAATCCAGACTTCCCTATGGCTATACTGCAGAGGGGTGTTAAGATGACCACAGAGCCTCCTAGTGGACTGAGGAGCAATCTAGCAACGTTGTACAACACTGTGACAACTGACAAGTTCAGTGAGTGCAGAGAGCAGTTCAAGTACAGGAAGCTGCTGTTTGCGCTGAGCTGGTTCCACGCTGTGCTGCTAGAGCGCCGCAAGGTATGTACATTGTGTAGTGTTGTATTGGTAGTGTAGGCAGATGGTATGTGATTTGTGTAGTGTGTACACAGCTTGTGCGAGTAGTGTACGCTTGCAGTGTTATTGCTTTCTGCAGCAGTAGTGGCAATGCTAGCTTGAAGCTGTGACTAATAGTAGTGACGGTCACCAGTGGTAGTGATACTATCATACTACTGAACAGTATCGGTACAGTAGTAGTAGTGGTATTAGTACAATAGTGGCAATTATATTATAGTATCCACATCAGCTTTGTATGATAGCATCAGTCTTATGTTGTGCTAACACTGTGCACAATCACCACTAGAACTAACACTACAACTCACTACATCACTGCACTGTCCTACTACACTACACTATCACTGACAGTTCAAGTCACTGGGCTTCAATGTGCCGTACGAGTTCAACGAGAGTGACTTCTCAATCTGTCACGATCTAGTGATAGTCTTCTTGGACGAGTACCCAGACAAGACACCCTTTGATGCTATGCGATACTTGATAGCAGAAGCTAACTATGGTGGGCGCGTCACTGATGAGTGGGACAGACGTTTGGTCAATGTCTACATTGCACAGTACATGTGTGAAGCTGCACTAGACGAGCAGGCCTACTACTTGAGCACGCTCAAAGAGTACTATATACCAAGTGACGGTGATTTGAGTAGCTACAAAGAGTTCATCAATACACTGCCAAAGAGTGACCACCCTGAAGCATTTGGGCAGCACCCTAATGCTGATATAGCTAGTTTGATTGAAGATGCCGGTAGTCTGCTAGCTACTGTCATATCACTGCAGCCACGGGCTAGCAGTGCTGCAGGGGAGAGCAATGAGTCACGTGTATTAGCACAGGTTCGTGTAATACAGTACTATATAACATATACTACTATAGCATATAGTGAGCATACAGTGATGTTCGACACAGCTGCTGCACACCACGTGTAAGAGCGTAGTGCACAGGTTGCAGACTGTCTGTGCAGTAAGCATGTAGTAGTTGTAACGACAGCAGTGTAACAGTTATAGGTGTGCAAGCACTTGCTTAGAGTTAAGAATAACGTCACTGCTAGCTGCAGTAGTGGTATACGTGCATACATGTCACTCACTGCATAGCGGACAGATTACCACGCCGCTATCACATCAAGCAACATCACTCACTCTTACACACTGTACATGTGCACTGCTTAAACTACTACCACTACTACAGGCTGGTGAGCTGCTAGAGCAAGTACCACTAGCACTGAGCATGCGCAGAGTGAAAGAAGTGCTAGCTAGCCGCAGTGATCCTGACCCAATGAAAACAGTGCTACTACAAGAGGTCGAGCGCTACAACAAGCTGCTAACAACAGCACGAGATGACCTAGTAGCACTGCAGCGCGCTGTGCAAGGCCTCATCATTGTGACCCCTGAACTGGAGGCAGTTATGGAGGCGTTACTGGCCTTCAAAGTGCCTGCAGCTTGGGGTTTCTGCTACCCTAGCATTAAGCCACTCGGCAGTTGGATTGCTGACCTAGGAGTGCGCATAGCACAGCTAGAGCGCTGGGCCTTCGACGGCATGCCTAAGTGCTTCTGGCTACCTGGCTTAACCTATCCAACAGGGTTTCTCACAGCGCTGCTGCAGACCAGCGCTCGCAAGAACGGCATTGCAATTGACACTCTTAGCTGGGAATTTTCTGTACTGAGCCTGAGTTCTGCCGAAGTGCCTGCACCTGCCAAGGAGGGGGCCTACTGTGATGGATTGTTCCTGGAAGGTGCGCGGTGGAACAAACTTGAAGGCTGCTTAGCTGAGCCTGAGCCGATGCAGCTGTACCATGAGATGCCTGTCATTCACTTCAAGCCTGTAGAGAGCAAAAAGAAGGCTCCCAAGGGTGTCTACGTGTGCCCAGTGTACATGTACCCTGTGCGCACTGGCACTCGTGAGAGGCCCAGTTTTGTGATTGCTGCTGAGCTCAAGGCTGGTAAATTTAGCACAGAGTTCTGGACTAAGCGAGGCGTTGCTCTGCTGCTGTCTATTGCTGCTTAGTACTACCGGCGTTGGTAGCAGTAGCAGCAGCAGGTAGCAGTAGCAGCACTGGTAGTGGCGTCATGTGTACATAAGTGAAACAGCAGCAGTGGTAGAGAGATGTGAGGTAGTGCAATTGTCAAGCTTGTATTAAGAAGCAGTTTGTACACTAAGCTGACGTTGGGTCTTGTCAAAGTAAGCGTCTTATGGTATGGATACAGCAAATGCAATGTTACTGAGGTATCGAACATGATGTGCCTTTGAGACTCGCATTATCTGTACGCTGCTTAATGCTGTGTGTGTTGCTGTGATGGTCAGTTTGTTATCTTTTGAAAGATGTTGCAAGCACACAAACACAAACAGCAGCAGATGGACATCTTGAAGCTTGCAGCACTTGCATAATAACATGATTGTACATGGTGCATTTACAACTGTTTGTACAAAAGAACCTTGCTACAATAATCACAGCAACATATAACAAGGCCTGTACAAGGACTATAGCTCATTGCGTCCACTATGCGCTGTAGCCTTTGCATCATCTATAGCATGACCCAATGGCTCTATTGTGGCTTTCACTGTATTTGCAGCAGTAGTGTCGCCATTAGTGCTAAAATCACTGCCAGCAGCTCCTTTGAACTCATCACATTGATGTGGCGGCTCCCTGTGAAACAAGCAAATGCAGTTCATATGACTGTTAGCACATGCAACGGCCACGTTAACATGGTCGCTCCTCTACAGTACACATAGCACACAAGCTGACTGCATGAAGTGACGCAGACACTAGCACCATTAGGCATTGTTAGAAGTGCAGGCTACCTGAAGCATGTCTTGCGACCGTCTGGCAGTATCTTGAACTGTGAGAAGTGCAGCTTGATCTTAGTGTCCTCATACACTTTCAAGAGCACCTTATCGACTGTTGCCAGCTGCGGTCTTGTAGACCCTGATCGTAGCCATTCAGCCAGTTTAGGCCCATTGATGTTGTTGCAGCGTGCTTCGCCAACGAGAGAGCCTTGCGCTGTGTTCTGCACCCAGCCAAAGCACCCCAGTCTGTCAGCCTCTGCAACAAGCGCACTGGGCAGGCCGGTTCCACGTACAGCACCAAGCACTTCATATCTGATGCACGAGAGAGTAATTGCTGTTGACTTTGAGTTTCACTAACACAAGCCAATAGCTGATATAGCTGCATGGCGCGCAGATAGTCTGGACATAGCAGAAATGATGCTTTGAAGCCTCTATATGGCACAGCGAACAAGCTACAACAGCAGCATCACACGCATAAGAGATACAAAACTGAGCTTTTAAATAAATCACCTGAAGCCGTAGAACCTATCCACCATACGCCATCCTGCAGGCACGTTTACATCAATGGAAGCTGCTGCTACTAACAACACTGCTTTTAGCAGGAGCGCCAACATAAAGCTTTTGGATTTTGTACCTCCGGCAGACGCTCTCGCAATATCTCGCCCGCGTACGTGAACGCTTCTTCCTCTGAACACTTTTCATCTCCAGCATCATCAGTGCAAACGCTAGCTGTAGTTAGCTCAGCAACTTGCTCGGAAAGTTTGTGACAAAAGTAACCCAAAGCATGTTTAGCAACAGTGGCGGCAGTAAGAACAACAGCTCTGTCCCTCCAGGTATGAACATGATCTGGTTGAACTGTTCCACAAATCCAGAATTATCACAACAATTCATAACAGTACTCACTACACCCTCTCAAGGTTCTCTTGTTGCACTTTGCTCGCTCTCTTGCTTCGATAACACCACGCTTACAGCTCCAGCAGCACAGTCGCCAGCAGCAACAGCAGCAGCAGCTGCTGCGGGAGGAGTAGGTGCCACAGCAGCAGCGGCAGCATCAGCAGCTGCAGCAAGCATTAACGAATGGCAGCCCAGTTTAGTGAAATCATCACCGACACCAGAAGCAGTGAGGCGAGTCATGAAGGATGTGCGAGACATCATGAAGAACCCTCTACCAGGCATCTTTGTAGAGCTAGATGAAGAGTTGACAACAGTAGTACATGCTATACTGACCGGTCCTTTTGATACACCATATGAAGGAGGTTTCTTCAGCTTTGTACTGCACATGCCAGACAGATACCCACATGAGCCACCAAAGTGCAGACTGCAAACAACAGGCTCTAACACTGTCCGGTTTGGCCCTAACTTGTACAGGTATTGTCAAATTGCTCTTAGATTTGCAGTGTGATCAAGTATGTTTTCAGTGCTTTAGCTGCAACAGCGCTAGCTGCATTTGATGCTTGTGCTAGTTGCTCTAGCGTAGTTGCGTGTAGCACTAGGATCTGTGCATGCGCAAGTATGCAAACAGTTACAAGCTGATAACGCTTTGCGCACTGCTGTGTTACGACTCTGCTCCATTACTGTGTCGGCGCTCGTTCACAGAAATGGCAAGATCTGTTTGAGTATACTAGGCACTTGGCCAGGTATGCACTGTATACTTGCACCTGCATCATAACTTTGCAGTCTGCCGCACGACTATATCGCGTTGTGGCACTGTGACTGTTGCATTCATTGTATTGTACAACTTATCAAGGCTGCCGTATTGTTGCAACTCCGTGCGTTCACAACTACTCGTTAACATAGCTTCCATTACTCTTTGCCCAAAACTCTTTAGGGCCGTCCTGGAGTCCTGTAATGAGTATTAGCTCTGTCCTACTCTCAATTCAAGTAAGTATTTATACCAACTCAATTGACTGAAAACAATCTTTGTTGTGCTGATATTGCTTTTCTTTCGACTGCAATAGACTGTAACACGTGCTGATGCATACGACTGACAGCAGCGCTTCACGTTAATTCAGTCATGCACGCACTGTCAGGTGTGCACATTACACTTAGCGAGCTCTGCGCACATGTACACTTCTGTTCATGCTACTGCTTGCTACTGCACTGTAGAGCTTGATGTGTGAGAAGCCATATCACTTAGAGCCTGGTTTTGAAGAGACATCTATGAGAGGTAGTGATCCACGTGATGTTAAGAACTACAGTGACTGCATCACACATGAAACACTAAGAGTAGCAGTTGTCATGATGGTGCGAGAAGGACCACAGCATATGCTAATGTCACCTATGCTCAGATCTGTTGTCAGGGTAAGCTTTCACTACTTATACTTATATACATATATAGCAACACTATGCAATTTCTTCAGACGTACACTTATAGTGGCTAGTTGATGTGCTGTGGTATACATGTACTGCTATGACTTGTAAGTGTGCCGAGCTTGTCATGTAATGTGTGAGGCTATAGTACGTTGTTGGTGTAGACACAGCACGTCGCACGTATGATTCACGTTGCAGCTCCAGTGACAGCAATTAGTGCCATGTTGCATTGGCCAAGTAGTAGATAGCTCATGATTGCTCTTTGTCGTACCTATGACAACATTACAGGACCTGTTCCCCTCATTTGTGGAGCACTATGAGATGGTGTGCAACCGTAACTTAATACGTGATGGTCAACCACTTGAAGATCCCTTCAGAGAGCCAAGGTATCATTAAAAAACACACTGTAACACTTTACAAACATGTTTTACATGGCACATATGACTGTGTATTATGTGTTAATACTGTTTCAGCCTTGAGCTGTTGCAATAGTAGTGTAGATAGTGCTACACTAGCAGCAACAGTAGTGTTCTGAGCCTCCCACAGCTATTTACAGATTGTGCTACAGTGCTGTGTGCGGCTGCATGATTCGATGCTTTATGTGTGTTGCTTCATGTACTGTGCATCACAACAAGCAGGGGCCGCTTTCAGTATGGTCAAATCCTAAAAGACATACAACAGCTGGCACAGGAGCTCAGTAACGACTCAGCCTGAAACGGCTGTTTGTCTGAGCAGCACAGCTTGGAAGAGCACTACTATAGAAGCATGTCAAGCAGTGGAAGCAACAGACTAGCGCAGCAGCAGCAAGTAGCGCAGTGGCAGTTGCGGTAGCAGCAATTTGACCGCTAGTGCCTAGAACAGCTTACTGCTCATAGAACACAACAACTACTTGTAGTACGAGGATGTGCATAGCGCTGCACTGCACTATGTATATACATACATAGCCATTGTATGTGACCAACTGTACATGCATGCAATGACAACGATAGAACAGCTTACGCATCCATACTACACAGCATCAATCATACTGCAACTGTATTCAAACTTCCAGATAGTGGCTATTCCGCTTCGATTGTCTGTTGCATGCCGTACTGTTTGGCGTAGCTGCTGCTACTTGTTAGTGTTCCTGCTATGCCATGCTAAGAGTCAGCAAACATACACTGTGTCAACAGCTGCACCAAATAATGTCACCTGGCAGCATTGTATACAAAGACTGCTGGTATGTGATAGTAGTAGTAGTAGCAAGGGTATATTATTACTCTGTAGTGTCCCTACGTGCTCATGAGCAGTACTGTGGCTCTTTAGATAGCTACACAAGGTGAGAGTGCAATTTAGATACCGCACAGACATTGTTCACGCTATGTTGTTGCCTACATACACAAATACAGTATCAAACATATATGCCACCAACTTTTTTTGGTTTTGCGTACCCGTTGCTTACTACTACGCATACACAGCATATGAAAAGCTCCCTCTCAAGATGAAATCTCTGTTACACATGACTAAAACACACACACAAACTACTGTGCACTGCCGTAACAGACACGCTGTGTATCGAATACTAGCACTACTGCTACTGCTACTGCTAATGCTGCTGCTGCTGCTATGCATTGTGGTGGGATCGCTATTTCTATTAGGATTGAGTGGATGCAGTTGTTCAACAAGTTGAAGAAACTCCTGGTCATTGCCCACTACAAGACACAAGATCTGTAGTTTGTGTGATGTTGTTGGGCTGCGCCGTGCCGTGATTACTGCTGCTGAAACAAATGAGAAAAAAAAGAAGAGCTATGCATGCCATGAATGCCACTGCGTGGCCCATCACTATCGTGAAGTATATATCTCTACTGCTAGTGCTGCTCTGCCCCCGTCACTCGCACTGCCTCCACTATACATTTGATGCCGCTCTTGTTGATGTGAATGTTGTAGTACATAGGTGTATCTAGTTCTAGCAGCAACAGCTGCTGCTGTTACTGCTGTTGCAGTTGCTTGCAGCAAGCGACACTAACTGCATCTTGAGTGTCGCTACAACTGCTGCAACTGCTGACATTGGTGACTATCGCTGTGTGCAGAGAGCGCACACTACTGTAGTGCCAACTACTACAGCGCAAGGTAGTACCCTGAGCTGTAGGTCTCGTTTGAAGTTGCTAGTGTTGCAGTATGATAGTGTCCTGTGTACATGAGTGTCTAAGTACACAGCTAAGCGCTTGTTCATAATAGGCACCCTCATGTTAATATTACCATTCAACCACTTCCTGTGGTTAACAAAGCAGCGTTAACACCATAATAAATGTGAAACGTCAGCACACTAGTCACTGCTATTCTGCATTGCTAGCACCAACCGCAGTCATACTTGCTTACTGATAGTAGTAATACAGCTGGCTGTAAACTCATGTTGACAGTGGCATGACGTAATAGTACTTACAATGCAAACTAACATGGATGCTACAAAGTTTGTTGTGACACTAGTGTGAAGTGCAAGTACCTGAACATAGGGTATAAATGATGTGTATAGTATGCAGCTGCTAGTGTGCACATCATGGCCAGATGATTGAATGTGTGCCCATTGTAGTAGTACTCATATAACCACTTTGCTGCACCCTGTTCGTAACATACATTACAGCATACAAGTAATAATAGTCGCACTGTTAGCACGCGCCAACACAACAGTGAATAAGGCAACGGCTTTATGCATGAACTACATCAAAAAGCAGCAACTACTGTTTCAAGGTATTAGTAACTCACCATAGGTACTGCTAGTGCCATTAGTGTGAATGTTGTTGGTAGTGGCCATGCAGGGCAGCTGGCATTCCTGTTCATGTATGAACATAGTATAGTACAGTCAATATGTATAATTTGTAAGCTAGGATAAACTTACAGTACCATAATACCAGCAAGAAAACGTTGTAGCTTACAACATGCGAAGTTTGTGCATCATACAGTGGAATGCATTAGCATCATAACAGCACAGTCAGTGCTGTTCATCACGATAACACAGTGAACTTGCTGATCATGTGCACAACATCAAGATGCCACAAGCTATGATACTTCAAGTACTTGAACTTACCAGCCAATGACAGTGTCTCTGAGGCGTAGTGCCACTAGAGTCTTAGCCATGAAGCACTGTACAATAGAGTATGCCTCAACAAATGCTGTTGACAGCATGAACTTCTTCTCATTGAACACTAGTGATCTATCTGACTTCTTCCAGTTAGCAGCTGTTGTCAATGATAATGATGTATATGTGTATACAATGAGGTATATGTGTATACAATGAGTGAGCAAAGAAGCGTGTGCACGATGATCACCAACATCGCACAGCTGAGCATAGCAGCGCGACGAGTTAAAAGCAGTCGAGTTCTGTGATTGACACTTGAGGAGTATGGTAGAAGTGCGTGCACTAGCGATGAACGCACATAATGTATGTGTACGGTAACAAGCAAGTTTGTGTTACAGAGTGTATCAGCGTAGCACGTAAGCTAGCGATCAAGTATTAGTGATATAGTAGTAGCACGTACCAATGGTAGTAGGCAGGCCAGCAGTGATGAGGTATGGTAGCAGACGTAGATAGAACAGCCATGTCTTTTCAGTTGGCACCTGATACACCAGCAACAATAGCGCAAACATGCACATACTCATATAGATTAGCACATGTTATTGATGCTACTTTCAACACATGCAAGCTTCACAATAGCAATGCATTGTAATACAGCAGTTGGAACTGGTTGATAGTGTTGATACATGCAGTCACACCACATTTACACGACCGTTACCTGAAATGGCGTTACACCAAGGATGCAGTATGCTATTGGCATAGACATCAGTATGATAGCGCCAAAGCTCCTGAAGTAGTACATGAGGCTGCCGTTGCAAACACAGTACAGAGTACAGATATACACAGTGCAATGAAAGCAATAACAGAGTCAGTTACCATATGTAGCAGCATGTGTATCAGCACATGTCAACAGTTCCCTTCTGCGCTTCTACTACAGTGCACAGCAACGGTGCAGCAGCAGCACAGCGCCTTGACCACTCACAGCAGCAGCACTGTACGAACAGTAAGTACTTGCATTCGTCAAACTGAACTAGATATACAAGGTGCTTACCTATTGAAAGTAAAGATCCTGTGCCAGACGGTTGGCCATGTGTTAGGTGTACTATCAAATAGAAACCCCAGGCCACCGTTCAGTAGTGAGAACACACCACCAATGTGCCACCTCAGTATCTGACGCATACGCCACGTTGCAGTGTCAGGTGCCTGTGTGCAGATTGACAGAATCTGTTTGTGATAGTATGTGTTATAGTGTAGCAGCAAACAGTGGCAGTAGACAGTAAGAGAGTTAGAACAACAGCTGCGTGGTGTGGTGCAGCACAAGTGCAGTTGCAGTGAACACTACACTGGCATAACAATGCGCAAGAGCTATAGTTGCGAGAGTGCAATGAGTCTCGCCCAATAGACACTGCTAAGTGTTGCATGTAGAGACTACCTGCCTACACAGGCGTTCATCTACACAAACTTGTACATTGCTGTATATACAGCACAACCGTCAACTGCAAGTGATTGGAGTTAGAAATATAAGAGTGACTTGCCTCATTTGATTCACATACATATGCACTGCGCCATCCTCTACGGAACAGCTCCAGTGATGTAGCCATGTCTTCAATTAGTGTCTCAGTACAGAAGCCAAACTGATTCTGCAGTTGATGTATGTAGAGTAAAAACAGATAGCATACCAAACAGAACAGTTAGTGTGTTACTGGAGAGATTCACCATCGCTATAGTGAACACACACAGAATATGACATGTCACATACTACACTGCTTTTGTTTATATGCATGCATGCAGTGTACTTAGGTAAGCATGTGTAAGTCAGAATACCTTGCGTCCAACAGTCTCTGGCTGTTTCTTCCAGTCTAGCACAAAGTCATCATTACAGTGAAGACCACTCAGTGCATCAACACGCCATACGCTGCCTTGGCCACAGCTAGTGACTGCACCTACTCCATCTTTACCAACATTAGTGATGTAGAACTTGACCATACCAAAGTTAGCTAAGGGGTCTCCATCATTGAAGGACTGTACAGCATTATAACAACATCAATGAGAAACACAACAAGCGTGTATTGTGACATACAGTGCTATTTTTAGAATAACGTCAGCATGATAGCAGCACTCTTAAGTTGTACGATATATACACAATGAAGCAGTATGTGCGAGCTGATCCAACACCAAAAGCTGTTAATACAGTTGCAGTTCGTCAGATTGCACAATGGTTTATGAAGAGATGCGTCAGTAACCTACCTGAAATCTTTGAGGTGTCTGCACAAAGGCGTACTTGCCCCACTTGTATGTCATACCATCAGTGTCTAGCTCAAAGAAGTAGGGCATTGTGCGCTGTAAAAAGTCAGGTTTCAGCTGGTGTCTAGCATCATTCACTACTACCATCTTGGCCTCACCAATCAACGGCGCTTTTGAGGGGTCACTCAGGTTGAAGATAGCTGAGTTCAGATTGCCAGCCTGTTTACAATTGTTGTTGTTGTTGTTGTTATTGAAGTTCAAGGTACAGCGGAACAGTGTGGCACATAGTGTGAGCAAACAGATTTGCAGCGCAGGCAGCACAAGCGGCAAGCACTGGTGCGCAGTGTACACTTATAGCTGAATCGTCAACAACAGAATGATGGTGCAGAGTGATTTAGCGTAGTTATTATAAGTAAGAAGAGAAGCTGAATACTGCCATGGTGCGTGTTTACTGAGTATATACTAACCTTAGGGGATATAGCAGGCATACCAGCATCAGCTCTTGATGTGTATACTAGTGATGGGACACTGCTGCTTCTATCTAGTATATCTACATGACCTGGCTCAATCTGCTTAGGTGTAATACACA
>AXNI01007816.1:0-13357 GCA_000498555.1 Heterococcus sp. DN1 | reverse complement strand
AGAGTAGCACTGCTAGTTAGCAAGGATGACCACTGCCTGTAAGTAACATCTAACACAATAGCATTACAATTATTACTAACAACAGCATCATGATGCACTGTGCACGAGGCTACAAAGGGATAGCTGGTAGTATATATATCTCAGCTAGTCATGTCAGCTCGGATGGATAACGTGACACTTGGTTGAGTTGACACTAGTTGTGCTATTGAAGCATAGCAGCGTTATTAGCGCTGCGCAGGGCACTGCATCACAGCGGTACACCCTCTCCTTCGATTACAGCAAGCTGTTCTACGTTGCTCAGCACTGCTGCATGCAGTGCAGGCACCTTGTTTCAGCTATGCCACGCTTTGGTGTATGCTTTCAAGACAGTGATCTTCGCATTGCTGTCACTGGAGGCACTGAGTCTCATGCAGATCGCACATGCGTTGATTATTGCCTGCAGCACACACCAGTTGTCACTAGCTGAGAAGATGTTACATTGTACTGCACCAGCAGTTGTCGTTCAAGCAGTTGCAGCATGCAGTAGCTGGTGCATTGCATTGAAGGTGGTGGTTGTGCTGTTGACTTGTGAGTAGTGGAAGCGGTTGTGCAGTTCTAGTCTCGCTACGGCGCCAGCAACTGTTGTGTTTCTGAGTTCTCTGTATGCCGTAGCTCTGCCAGCATCTTCTGGTTCATGCGGGTGACAATTACAGTGCCTTCGTGCTAGTGCGAGTGACAGCAGGTCTTTCTTGTGCTGCTGCCATGCAGTTAGTGCGAGTGCTATCTGTGCACCAGATGTTGGTACGCTCCTGCACAGCTCTGAATGGGCCAACAAAAGACAGTCTTCGAAAGTCTGATCAGAGCTGCATGCTGACGTAATGCCTGTACACGGGTCACACTTTGCACTAGTTATGTGTCCATCTGTCGCAAGGCCACTGCTGATTCTCACTATTGTGTAGTGCTGCGTGCTGTGACATAAGCGCTGAAAGCTACTAAGTAATACGCTGCTACTCAGGTGGCCACTTGCACATCACGGCTCTGCATCTAGCCATCAGAGTTGATACTTTGGTAGCGCGAGCAGAGCTGCGTTGCAAAGCTACACCTTTGTGCACAGTGTGACTGCTACTAGCTCTCTGGCACGCCTGTCACCAGTTTGTGAGCACTAAGCACAGGAAACGTGCAGTGGCCTCGTGGCCGCAACAATGTTGCGAGCAGAAGTGTTTGTATATAGCTATCTGCGCTGCTAGTCCGCACTGCACAAGGCAGTGGTGAAGCGCAGCACAGACTGCTGCTAGTTAGGACACTTGCTTGCGATTTCAGTTGTGCTGTAGCCTGCAGTGCAGTCAGTGTCACAGTATAGTACACTGCTACTGGCACATCGTTGACATTAGCTCATCAATGACAGCACACAAATGATTGCGTTACAATTGATGCGCAGTGGTGCAACAACATGTCATCAGCAGTGTCTGTATGTGAGACACTGCTGCATTGCAACCAGTGACACGCACTGTGCATCAAAAGTGTGCTCTTCTTCTATGGGTTCTGCACTTGCCACTGAAGCGCATGATTATGGCCTAAGCAGAACTGTAGGGCGATGGTACACTCTTGACACGCACGATTGCGTGATCTACTAGTTGTGACATAGCACTGTTTGGTTAATCAGCAACAAGCTTGCAGTGCTGAGTGTTGACTACGCACATGCAAGCCGAGCGTCCCTGTCTTGAACCACCTTGACTAGTACATGAAGCATCATACAGTTGAATTCAACAGTGTCTGCCATGTTAATACCATCTATGCTGCACAGAACAGTCTGTGTTAATGTAGCAGGAAGTATCGTTACTGAAATATCGCTTACGTTCAGTAGTACTCAACAGTGCAGAGACTCTGCTGCTACGGCAAGCCTGTCGCTGCTGTAGACAGCAAGTGCAGGGCAGTTACGGTAGTGTGCTCCAACATGTAGTTCTGTCGTTGCCATCAAGTTACACTTGAACTGCTGGCGGCTGCCAGAACTGCAAGCCAAGACTGCACTTCCCCTGCTGCTCAATGTGGCTAGCTGTGCAATTTGCAGCTCACAGTGGCAGATCACAGTAGCTGTAGTAAGCTTTGGTGCCACATCGCGCTCGTGTGGCATTTCGATAGCGTAGTGTAAAGCTGTTGCTCTTAACGTGAGCTTGTTAGGTGTCATACATCTAAGTGACACAGCTAGCCCAATGTTTTAACGCATGTATGTTAACCTTGGCTTTACGCTGCTCACCAATATATGTGCACCTTGCAAGCGCGTGCTCACACCAGCTGTGCTGGTCACTATGCGCTGGTTCCGCCATGTTGCGTGATGCGTGCACTACCTGCATGCTTCGTGATACACTGCTGCTGTCTTATTGGCTGCAATAGTGCTGTAGTATAGGCCGATCCTGCACTGTGGTTCTTTAGCTGCACTCTAGACACGACAGCTTGCTGAAGTGTGACAAGATTTTCTGAGTGCTGGCTGGACCTTCAGCTCAGTAGTTTGCAGCCTTTATTCAGCACATCAGTGTAAAGTTGTCACAGCCTACAGCCTCCCAGCAGGTGCATGAATGAGGTCGCTCTGCTGTGTGCATACGCTATGGCTGTTCCAAGTAGCTAGTAAACACTACTGCAACTCTGCTCTTGCCGTGTCAGGCTAGCATGACACAGCATGCACAGACCTGCATGGTGGCATGGCACACTTGATACACCATTGCATATTGCTGCAGCTGTCTGCTTCTGCTGTGCCAGTCATTGGTTGTTCACACTTGGCACCTACATGTCACATTGCCGCTGGTAGTACCGAGGACACTGTAGTGGCGCTCTTGTGTGGGCTGATGCAAGCTGTGGACTGGTCTTGTTCCTGCACTTCACAGCACAGTATGCTGCTCAAGTGTTGTAATGTGACCTCTTTCACTGCTTACATTCCTGCCACCTGGTGAGCACCATCACAGCCTGCCTACAGTGAGCAAGTCTAGCGCGAAAAGGTTGATGATGCTGCGCAAAACCACAACCGCTAGCGTACGACAAGAGTCTGCAGCAGCTGTAGCTTGTGATCGGCACGTACACTGGCTTCAAGGCAATTGTGTTTGTGTAGTAGCACCCTGATCTTAGCTATACTGCTGTAGTATTTACCTCTAGCAACAGTACATCGCAGTGTTGAGTAGCCAGCCTCCATCAGAAGTGTAACTACAACACAAGTGCATTCGTTTGTTAGGTGACTATGTTGCTACAGTAGCTTCATCTCTATCTTGCACCACATGCGTGTAGATAGAAAGGCGGAGCTGCTAGCTGTGAGCACAATCATGCAACTGCTGTTTGTGCAACAATTGCTAGTGCTTGGTAGTGGCTGCCAGCCACTACTTACAGTATACGCTAAGTAGTGTGCGTGCACTGTACTGCAGCAATACAACATGCACTGTTTAACGTCTCCATCATGTGGCTTGCTCCTTTGCAGATGGCTATGTCTATGCCATTAGCACACGAGCCACACTGTGATGCGCTCAACAATGCATGCTGATGTTGTAACTGATGCTCGCAAAGCTGAGGTGATGTCATGTTGTGCAAGGCTGTGCTGAGTATTCTCACTCGCTGCAGTGTGATAGTGACAAGTAGCGCGCTCTTACTGTGTGTGTGTGTTGTATGCTACGAGCTCTCTCTCTGCATTCAGCAATGCAAATTGCGAAGTGTAGGCAGAGCTCTAGCTGGCGCATGCGCACCCAAACATTGTGCACTAACTCGTGTATCAATGACCACTGCTGCTACTGCGTCAAGATAGTGCGCATGCAGCCTCTAATGTTATTGTGAATTATTGCAGATAAGCTTCGTGTCGAAGGTGGCTTCATCCCGAATAGCTCCATCTCTGGCTGGCACTAGATGTGTGTAAGGCAGAAAGGCGGAGCTGTCAGATGCGACTTTACCTTAACACTTGATGCTACTGTGTTAGATGGACACAAGTGCTCGCAGTGACAGCGACAGTAGTGTCCAGTAGCTGTGTGTGTGTACATGCACGCTACAAGTGCAGTTGCTCAAAGCATCGGCTGCAGCCTTCGCGATCTTCGCAGTGATAGCTGTGCAGCTGTTTGATGCAAGTGTCCACTCTTTCATCAACTCTGCTCTTGCTGTGTCTAGTCAACATGACATGGCATATAGAGTAGACCTGCATGGCGGTGTGTCACATTTGCTGCATCATTGCATACTGCTACAATGCTCACTGCTATCATAACCCCATACGCAGCTGTGCTAAGCAGCAACCAGCTATGCCAAGCGTCCTATGCTCATACCTTTACTACACGTAGCAGTGTCTCTGGAAGTGTTGACGGTGCATGTAGTGGTGCTCATATTGGTTCAGCTATGTGGTGCGCTCTGCTCCATACACTTCGCATCAGAGGTGATCGAAGTGTAGTGAGAAGCGCTATCCCACTGCCTACCTAGTTCAGATAGCATCACTACACAGCTTGCGGCCAGTGCCAGCTGGTGTGCGTGTTACGCATGTATGCTAGAGTCTGTTGTGCTGTGCAAGTGCTATTTCGAAGCTAGCAAGCGCAGTGCGTAGTGTACTGCATTATGAAGCTCTCTCGTCGTCATCACAGCTGCATACGAGCACCGCTTATTTGCGACGAGAGCTTCATGCCAGTGCTGCACACCAAACTGCTGCAGCTTACAGCCGTGTAAATGTTTCTGTAGTTTGTCAACGATGACAGCGCCATCAGAATACACCAGTGCGCTGTCAATGCTGGACAGCATCAGATGGGCAGCTGTGTGATGTGTTGAGCACATACTTGCTGAGCTGAACACAGCTGCCCACACAATGTGTTAGCACTCACAACCCAGTGCTGTACATGCTGTTAGGTTAAGCAGTTAGCTTCTATCAATGGTGTAACTAAGTGAAAAGTTAGATGAACGTGCGTTCGTTTGTTAGGTGAGCCTCTTTTTGCACCAGCTCCATCTCTATTTTGCACCAAATGTGTGTACAATAGCACGGCGGAGCTGCTAGCTGTGGGCACACCTAACCATGCTATTGCTGCTTATGCAACAGTTACTACTGCAGTAGTAACAGGCCAGGTGTTCTGAAGCACATGTTTAGCGCGGCTCCATCTTGTGCTGATGGCTGCGTTCATATCATTAGCACACTGAGCCATACTGCGGTGCGCTGAACACTGCATGCTGATGCTGCTACTGATAGACTCGCACAAGACAGCTAGCGTTAGCGTAATGGAGTGCTGTGCTGAGCACACTCATTCACTGCAGTGGTGGACTGTGACACCAGTGCGCAGGTAACAGGTGTACAATGCAGGCTGAAGCTCTCTTAGCATTCGGCATTGCATATTGCAAAGTGCAGGCAGAGCTCCAGCAAGTGCCTGTTGCCCCAAGCGCTGCGTGGTGTACATGCTGCAGCATTCGATACAAGCACCAATGCAGTGCGCAAATGAGCAATCTACAAATAATAGCAACCTTACATCAACAAAAGCATTTTTGAGCGTATTAGGTGTCTGGCCTACATTCCAGCTCCATCTCTAGCTTGCACTAGTTGTGCAATTTAGAAAGGCGGAGCTGTTAGCTGCGGGCACACTTAACTGCTCGCTGCTGCTTATGTTGGATTGGCAGTAGATTGGTAGTGATAGTCGCTACTGCACACGCTTAGCTTCTGTACACCTTTAGTGAGTAGTGTACAGTGCTAGCTTCGGACACACCTCACAACGCCGCTGCTGCCTGCATTATAGTTGCCAGTGCTTTTCAGTGACAGACAGACGTACACGCTGGTGCTGTTCTGCGCAGTGTATGTGAATCATGTTGCAGTGATCAGTGTGCAGTGTTCAGCTTAGTGCCATTTGTGCGGCTCAGCTTTGTGACAATGGTTGCAACATGCTCACACTGAGCCGTGCGATGGTACGCTCAACACTACACGCTGATGTCACAGCTGATGCAGTTGCACAGTGCACTGCAATACGCGCTCTACTGGAGCAAGCAGTCTAAGTAGTCTCTGCGCTAGATGTCTGTATATCTGTCACATGAGTGCTGGTGTAGCTTCTTAACATGCTGTCGTAGTGCTGATGTCAGGTGGTAGCCTTGAGCAGCGCCTCTCTCTATATACTCTGCATTAGATTGTGCTGCAGTGTATAGCGAGAAGGGCTAGCCTTACCTACCTGCTATGCCGAAGTCACTACTACAGCCCGTCGTCAGCACACCAGTACTGGCAACGCAGCGCAACCTCGCAAGCTTACGGTGCCGCAACTGTGCTGTGTCATCGTGATCAGCAAACGTCACAGGTGATCATGCACACTCTTGTGTCCTACAGCTTACAGTGGCTACAACGATCAGTGTGCTAAACAAAGTCAGAGTCACCGTGCTTTTAATATGCTGCACTGCCTGCATTGTAATGCTAGTGAATACATCTGTGAGACTTGTGACTTGTTTGACAGGTACTGTCTGTGTTGTAGGCCCTGTGTGCTTGCTATGTTTAGCGCGCGCTTGTTAATGCTTGTTAAGCTTAACACAGAGCTGCCTACACAACATGACAGCACCTGCCGCCAAGTTATGTGCATGCTGCAATCTTCAACGCAAGCATCATGCAGTGCGCAGCTGAGCAATCTTCCTTCAGCAGCAACTTTCCATTATCTCAAAAGCAGTTTTGGGCGCGTAAGGTGTTTGTCGTAGGTCAGCGGCCCCGTCTCTAGCTTGCACTGTATGTGTAATCTAGAATGACGGAGCTGCTAGATGCGGGCACACCTGATTGCTCGCTGTTGCTTGCAGTATGTCAGCAATAGGCTGTTAGTGATAGTCGCCACTGCATAGGCTACAGTTTCTTAATCACTTCAAGTGAGGCACCGACAGTGATAGCTACGGATAAGCCTCATAAAGCCGCTGCTGCCTGTATGATGGTTACTAGTGCTTTGCAGTGACGCACAGACCTACATACTGGTGCTGTTGTACGCAGTGTATCTGCACTTTACATCGATGTACAGTGTTGACCGTTGACCCATCCGTATGGCTCAGCTTTGTGACAATGGCTGCAACGATGTCACACTGAGCGGTACGATGGTACGCTCAAACACTACATGCTAATGCTGCAGCTGATGCGCTTGCACAGTGCAGTGCAGTACACGCCCTACTTGAAGCAGAAGCACCTGAAGCAGGCGACGTACTATATGTATCTTCCACAAGAGTGCTGGTAAATGCTGTCTATGCTGTAGTAGTGCTGTTGTCAGATGGTGTGCTAAGGCAATGCACCTCTCTCTATACTCTGCTTCAGAATATGCTGCAGTGTAGAGCGAGAAGGGCTAGCACAACTTACCTCCCGTTTAGCAAGCACCACTACAGCTTGCCGTCAACACACCAATGCTGTGATGACAGCGTGATCCCACAAGCTTACTGCGCTATGACAGGTGCTTTGTCATCACCGGTGACAGCTCTATGTTTGTTTGCCTTGCGCTAGATGCGCGCAAGAGTGATAGGCAGGGCTACTAGCTGTGGTCACACCCGATCACATACTGTTTCTGCACCTGTAATGGTTACCAGTGCTCAGCAGTTGCAGCCATCGCAGTGCATACTACTGTCTAGATAGCGTGCATGCATTGTACTGCAACGATTGACGTGCAGTGTGGGCCAAGTATTGTCTGTGCGGCTCAGATTTGTGACAATATGGCTGCAACACTGTCACACAGCCGTACGATGGTATGCTCAACACCACATGCTAATGCTGCAATTGATTACTTACACAGTGTAATGCGTTACACGCCCTAGTGAAGCACCTACTTTGAGCAGCAGCAGCTGCATGATCTAACTACTATCTACGCTAGCATTATCTGTGTATCTGTCACATGAGTGCTGGTGCCCAGCGATACACGCCTGTAGTAGTGCTGTTGTCAGGTGGTTTGTTGGCCAAGCATTTCTCCATATATTCTGCCTCAAAGCTTGGTGCAGTGTGTAGTGAGAAGGGCTAGCCCAACCTACCTCTTAGTATAAACACACTACTACAGTCTGTCGTCAGCACACCAGTGCTGTCGTGACAGCGTGACCTCACAAGCTTACTGCACTGCGACAGTGCTGTATAATGGTTAGCAGGCATTACAGGTGATCATGCACACCAATAGTGCTAAGCTGAGGTTGCATGCTGTTATTGCGCTACACTGGCTGCATACTAGTAGTGAACATGTGTACCATGCTTACTTGACAGGTGCTGGCTGTGTGCTTGTTACGCCAGCTGTGCTATGTGTTGTTAACGCTTGTTGACCTGAGCACAGAGCTGCCTACGCAACACGACAACACCTGCAACTGAATTATGTGCATGCTGCAGTGGTCAGCAACAGCATCAGTGCATCGCAGTGTGCAGCAGTCAGCATCTACAAGTTGTATGACCTCAGTAAAGAAGAGCAGTACTGAGCTTGTTAGGTGTAGGCCTACACGCTGGAGCTCCGTTTCTGCCTAGCACTACATGTTCGTAAGGTTGAAAGGCGGAGCTGCTAGCTGTGGGCACATCTAATTACTCAATGCTGCTGTGTAGCGACCTCTAGTGCTCGCGGTATGAGCAGCCAACAGCTGTCTGCGATACTGTCTGATCAGTACTCGCACTCGTGTAACTATTGTTCTAGCACCACTGCTGCTGCTGTTCCACGATACACTGCACCTGCTTCGGACATATCCGGACACGCTACTGCCTGTGTGACAGCCACTTACTACTCAACTGCATTGCTTTAGCAACATAGCTGTTGCCGCTGTTTTGATGTGCCACTATGTATGGCTCAGTGCTATGTCGGTGGCTGTACGCGCGCAACTGCCATACTGAGCCGTAAGGTTGCACGTTCAACACTGCATGCTGATGCTGCGACTGAAACACTTGCACAGTGCAGTGTATCGCACAAGCTTGTTGCCGCATCATAATGTGACAGTGGCGCAGTTCTGTCTAGTGTATTAGGATCAGCGAAGGGGCTCTTCTGCATTTGGCAGTGCTAGTTGTCAAGTGCAGACAGAGCTTTAGCTAGTGCTGGTACACATGTACACTGCTCTAGCTACCTGCACATAATGAGAGTAAGACGCGGCTGACAGAGTGTTCTCGCTAAGTTACTACAGGAATTGGTTTCAATGCATACTTACGCAACAGAACGTTCACGCCTGCTGCTATACGACTGTAGCACTGTTGACCTTTGGCATCACACTTGATACACCACTTTTCTCGTTATTGTGCGAGTAAACTGCAGACGTTTAGAAAGAAGCGCTGTTTGCGTGTCTACCTGACAGACTCAAACTTTACCATAGCCTTCAACTAGCAGTGCAGTAGTACAGTCTACGTTGTCACAGCTGCTGCTGCTGCTGTGTACAGCTGCTCAGCTGATTACAGCAAAACCTGCTGCACGCACAAGAGCCTTACGTGACAAAACGCATGATGCTGTACATCTGCTTGAGCACACGTAAACTGATCTTAATGTTCAAATGCAACTGTACACTGTACACTGGTGATCAGTGAATAGTAACGTGTGCATATTCTCCACTTCCATATAGTACCCACGTGTACAGTGTAGTACTACACAGACTCATATGCTCACGTTACTGACTACACACTACTACACACTGTATGCACACTGTCTTTATTTATGTTACAGGTACGATCTGCTGATCAGGCACAGGAGCCGTGAGCTAGCCTGTGATATCATTGTTGTGGTCAGCAACCATGAGACACTCAAGCCTGTAGCAGACATGTTTGGTATACCATTTAAACATCTTCCAATACCCCCTAAAGATGCAGGAGGCAAAAGGGTACAGGAGCTGCAGGTACGAGGGGGGTACACCCGCTATGTGAACCGTTAATGAACCGTTAACAAACCGTTATCCAATGGAACTATTAGTAACTGTCACTAACTGTTGTTCGTAGGGCTGCTATTTGTGATGTGCACTGATATTGAAAGCTGCATGATGCGTTTGTGAGCGCTTGCACAACATGCAGGTGCACACACACTAGCAAAAGGTGTGTAGTTGTCTTGTCTAATTTGCTATAGCTCTGCTGCTGGCTGACAGCTGCTACTACTGCTAGTTGTACTGCCTGCTAACAATGTTACCACTACTGCCATTGCTATAACTGCGATACACACTACTGCTTGCTATAGGTAGAAGCACTGCTTGAAGAAGAAAGAATAGACTTGCTGGTACTAGCAAGGTACATGCAGATACTGACACCAGAGTTCTGCGCTAAGTTCTGGACTAAGACTATCAACATTCATCACAGGTACATGCACTACTATGTGTACTCATTGTGTACTGCTTTCAGCTACTACTGTGATGCTGACTATGTGCCTGTGTTCGATCATTATCGTTATTGTAGACCACGTTGCGTACTGCCCAGCACTGCAGCAACTCTTTCAGCTTGTGAATATGTACGCTAACATGCAATGTGTGTACATATCACTGATGCTTTGTTTGTGTTTCTGTTTTGCATTATCTGCACAACAGCTTTCTACCAGCATTTGAAGGAGGACGTCCTTATCATAGAGCTCATGTACGTGGTGTTAAGATCATTGGTGCAACAGCTCACTATGGTACGTAGCTGCAGTGGTACTGATAGCACTGCTACTACATTGATGCAACTGTGTGTTCTGATTGTGTCAAATCAGTTGTATAGCATTGTACACCTGTACGCATACACCAAGATATTGTGATCTTGTGAAGTACTGTGCACAGTACTGTACTCGTTGGTAGTTTTCATTAGGGTCCACGCTGTAGGGCTACATTCATGTCGAGCAACATCAGCATAACTCTGTATATACATCTATTGTTGCTGATGTTATCTATGCTACATATATACAGCTACTGCTGACTTGGACGCTGGCCCAATCATAGAGCAGGATGTGACACGTATTAGTCACAGCGACTCTGTATCAGATATGATACGTAAAGGCAGAGGTATGTGGCACTGTGTGTTACTGCTATCCTGACTACAGCAACTACTATCACTACTGCTACTGCTATTGATGTCACTGTAGTGCCTACCGTTGACGGCATCGCTACGTTGCGCAGAGCCACTATTGCTAGCTACGTCTAAGAGCGTAGCCACGGCCTATGATAAAACTTGTTTACTAGTAGAGCTGTAGGATAGCAACAGTTTCGGGAGGATGTTACCTAATCAAGTGCAACCAACAAATCTGACCTCACTTAACATCTGAGGGTTATGATGCCAAACTTGAACAAATTATTGACTGACCGAATACACTGTATAAACTATTACCGCTAGTAACACTACTGTATCGCTGTAGTGCTGCAGCAGACAGCCTCTACGACTAGCGTGCCTCCTGAATGACTGACTGCATCTGAGTATTGATACATGTTGTTTGTAAATTTTGTCATGTGTAAATTACAGATTTGGAGCGGCTAGTGCTAGCAAGAGCAGTGCGATGGCATATAGCTGATGCAGTGCTAGTGCATGGCAACAAGACAGTTGTCTTCGAAGCTTAAGCATACACACACACTGCTGCATACGATAGCAGCAGTGGCAATAGCATTATACACAGTAGACACTTTATGTACTGTGTAGAAGCTGCAGCTACACACAGTCATGACATTGGTTTGCACAGGGTGCCGCTCTGCACACGATAAGGTTTTCACTAGCAGTGCTGTGTATGAACGGCACATCTATATAGCGGTAGTTTGCAGCAGTCAGCAGCAGCAGTAGCAGTAGTAGCAGCAAAAGCAGTGGCAGTAATAACACTGGTGGTTCTTTTCATTTATGCACAGAAGCTCTCTTTCGCGCTGCTGTGTTCATTCATTCGCATACACAGATATCTAAGTGTATATGGCAATTAGGCTGGATACAGTGTACATTCACTACAGCACGCAATACAGCATGTATCATAGCAAATGCTGCAAAGTGTACGATTTCGTGCGTGTCCATTTGCTTGCTTGACTGTTGTCATGCATTTCTGGCACGTCTTCAAGCGAATAGCAGCAACATCATAATAGCGGATTGTAACGACCAAAAGCGGACGCATACGTTGACACCAAACGGTAGAATACTTGATCCATTGTTATTCTATGTACAGCAGCAGTCAGCTGTGCAATACTGACATTGCGCACGGTGACTGCCAAAAATCAATGCTGATCATGCCATCTTGACTCTTGCAATGTTACTCAATTGCACAAAGCAGTGATAATCGTTCAGTTGCAACACCACCAAAAAAAAAAGACACCCACATCTGCAATAGAGCCGCCACCACTGCTACTAAGAGCACAACTGTTACTGCTGCAGCTACTGCTACTACTTGTACACGCAACCCCTGGATGATCATATACACTGCTGCTGTATACTGTGTGTGTGTGTATGCAGCGAAGTTGAAGGCGTGTGCACTGAGCCGTACTGCAGCTGCTACAACGTGAATCTATGAGTGCTGCTGCCTCGTATGATGACTACATGCACCCAGTATGATGAAGACAGCATCAACACTGCGCTGCTGTCAAGCTGAACGGCATGCATGTGAGTCTGTTAAAAGTCTAGTGCTACAGCGGTGCTGTTGAGTGATGCCCAACACGCTATACAGCAATACCGTACAATGGCTGTTGGACAGCCGTTGAACAGCCGTTGAATAACCGTTGCAGTGGCTAGTCACTCTCATAGCTTCTATTGTTCTTTGGCTGCTTCCTTGGTGCTGCCTTCTTCAAGTTGCTGCGCAGCTTCTCCTTGTTACGCTGCCTGTAGTTGAGGAACCATACAGATATCTGCAGTAACAGCATAGCAAGCAACGGCAAAGCAGCGGCAGCTAGGACAGCAGTAGCGTTGGCTCGAGCCCATTTACAGATGACATATACATTTTCGTAGCATTGTGAAATGCTGTACATCACTACGCACATAGTGTGCGTATGCACAAGTGAGTTCGTATGCGGTACAGTACATAAGCGCTTGCATGTAGCAATCAGCTGCTGTCATAGCTCGGCAGATGCTGTGTATAAAACCATATGTGTATGCAGTACTATCATACAGGCAATGTACCTGTTTCTGTGTGATGCCTGCAGCATCAGCTAGCTGCTCCTTCATCTCATTACTGTAGGCGTTACAAGTACAAGTGGAATGCAGCAAAGTGTGGTTTACAAAGCGTTAGCAGCTGCTGCTGGGTCAATCGCATCATTGGTACACACTTTACAAACAAAACCTGCATCCTTCCTGTGCACTACACAGTACTGCAGGCGCAGATATCTGGCACCCTACGCAGGGCATGATTGCTCTGAGTGCACTACCACAGCAAGCTCAGTAACGAAGTACAAGCGCAAGGTGGTTGCCATCATACAACCGAGTATCGCATGTACTGCAGCATACTCTGCACATGCGCATGTAAAAGCACTGCTAGCACTCACTCAGGGTAGGGGTTGTGCAGATTGTTCTCCAGCCAGGCCCTCA
>AXNI01007810.1:0-11103 GCA_000498555.1 Heterococcus sp. DN1 | reverse complement strand
TGTGCTACGCTGACAACCTTTGTGAAAGACTTGTGAGCAGGCCCAAGCCCAAGCCTTGAACCCCAAGCCTAGCCTACACCCACTTGCAAAACCACCAAGTGCCGC
The DNA here is from genome assembly GCA_000498555.1 of Heterococcus sp. DN1. Taxonomy (NCBI): domain Eukaryota; class Xanthophyceae; order Tribonematales; family Heteropediaceae; genus Heterococcus; species Heterococcus sp. DN1. The sequence goes on along the minus strand of AXNI01007810.1, from coordinate 10,998 downwards.
AGAGGGTACACCTGTTCACAGAAGGGCAAGAGCAAGCCTGTATGCAGGTGTGAACAGCTCATGGCATCATGTTTTCACGATCTCGCTAAGGTCATGTTTCGTATTAGTGGGCTTTCTCGTTTCAAAGTTTGCAAGCAGTTTCAACACACAGAATGCTGCAGTGCTTGCAATGATGTGCAGATGTGCACTGCACTTTGCTTACTACCTACGATGGACACATATACTGCTCATACATGTACAGGAAGACTAAGAAGAAATAGCGTAAGAGCAAGGCAGCTACACGAGGACTCCATGCTCGCAATTGATCTATGTGGTGATGCCACTATTGCAGAGCTCGAGCAAAACTAAGCAATCGAAGTATACACAACAATACTCAAACTTTAGCATGCATCGCAACCCGCACCAGCAGCAGCAGCAGCAGCAGTTGGTGCATGTAGCGCCACTGTACGGTGGCCTAGCAGCAATTGCTGCATGTTTGTACACCTTTTTTGCGAAGACATTACTCGTGCGTCTCAGCTCTTCTTGAGCAGGTTTTTTGGTTTAGCAGCACAGTGGCCAAGAAATCATGTGTACTGTAGCATTGGCTGATTTTGTAGAACCATCAGTCTGGCTCCTCTCTTTATATGTTGCAGAAGTTCATCGTCCTATCAGAGAAATGAAAACAAGTAAAATATACCGTAAGACAATAGAAGCTTCAAGCTTGTTGCACTTTCGACAGCTGTTCGCTATATGTTGTTGCTTGCTGCGCACGTTTGTTGATGTCTTGTGTACACTGCAAACAAAGGTCGGCAGCGCCAAGCACACAAGCAAGCAAAACACACACATGCGTAGCTACAAGCTCAAAACTCTTGTATCATATTTACCACCACTACCACAGTACAAGTGCAACACAAAACAGTTCAATCATCTGCTCGTACTGCATTGCTGCTGCTGCTAGTGTTACACACTTGCTGCTTGTAAAAGAAGTGTCTAAACACTGCCACTGCCACTACTGCTACTGTTATGCCCTGCCTCAGCTGTATATATAGTACACGCACACAATTGCTGTCTGTCTGTTTGTCTGTGCAGTGTTGTTGGGTGTCGTGAGTTGTAGTAGTTGTAGCTGCTGCTGTGGTGATGTTTTGTTAATGCTGTAGCTCTCGTTCTACTAGTTTGTAGTGTGTGTTGTGTGAGTGAACTGGTGTAACTTCAGTTTCTTTAGCTGCAGTAGCAGTGTGTCTTGATAGTAAGAGATAAGTCTATGACAAGCGTCACTACTGCAGCTGCTGCTGCTGTTGCAACTGCTGTTACTGCTCTGGTAACAAGTCAAACCGTGTCAAGCAGAACTCACTTGAGTCAACAAGTAAATCAGCTGCTGATGCTCCTGCTGGTGGCGGCGTCATACTGTTATGTAAATGAAAATGTGAACACCGTATAATTCAGCATGTCAAAGTAGTTGTCAGCACCGAGACAGGAGTATCGTTGTAGCATTTGCCGTATACTGCTATGCAATGTCAACAGGTCAAGTGCAAGGCAATGCTATTCAACAGTACTACTACTGATACTGCCGAATACACTTTCAAGTGCATGGTGATGTTATATATTATACCTCTTCCACCAGCTTTGAGGTAGTGTGAACAGTTTTTCAGTCTTTGATACGTAAGCGCGCTTTCTGAAGTTGTCGTATCTGCGATAGTGCACATACCACCAGTATAGCAGTAGTACAAAGACACGAGATTGATAAGCTACACACTTAAACGATGATACTGGGTACACACAAGTGCATATCGCATAGTGCGTGCACTTTGTGTGTTTGCGTATGACACATCAAGAAACTTACACATGCGATAAAGTATACTTAGCGCCATATGGAAGCATGTAGCGCACACACTCCGTTATACGGCATGATGATACGCACTACAGATAACATAGCACTAATCTCTACGGTGCAACATTGCATGGATACATGTACTTGTAGTTCGACTGTTTACAAGTTTAACTAGTTGAACTTACCCATTCTCCTCAATTGATGTGAGAATTCTACCATACATATCAAGACTAGCTTGTACTGGTAGTCTACTCTCTGGTGCAAGCATAGGGATACCCTGTGCTGCTTTAGCATAGTAGTACCGTGCACGTGCTATTTGGAATGACATGAGCGCTCTGTATGAGTCATCTAGTATACCTGTTATGTGTACATGTATGTATCAATCAAAGCAATTGCTGTTTATACGGTGATTGAGCATAAGCGATAGATGCATCGGTAGCCGCTGCTAGTGGCGTTGGTGCATCTTATGTGTGCCTTGCAATGTTCACGACACTGCTACATGACCAAAACGCTCATGAAATAGATGGCTTATTAGCTATCATTAACGTTAACACCAACTGCTGTATGTCCAACACACCATAAAGCGATCACTGTGCACTAGCTGTACATGTTGTATTTGTTAGAGTGATGTGCGTACGTACCATTCATAATGTTATCTTCACTGACGCCGAATTTTTTAAGTTCATCTAATGGTAGATATATTCTACCACGTACAGCATCTTCGCCTACATCACGTAGTATATTAGTTAGCTGTAGTGCTATGCCTAAGCTCAGTGCTGGCTCCTATGTAATTTGTTGGAGAGATACAGCAGCAGCAATAATAGTGTGATACATAGCATTAGTACCAGCGCAAAGCCGCAATTGTGTGCAATAAGTGATTGCATGTAAGCCGCTGATAGATGGGCTAGTTACATGGTACATCATGCACACTGTGTGCATGTACCCTTACAGAACTACGAAAGCTCTACTTGAAACGTTACACAAGTGGTATACACAGCCATCTCATTACAAACAATATACAGTGCCACTACTGATAGCCTGATATGCACAGTAAACAGTACCATACCATAGTTCAACAGTTAGTAGTACATACCTTAGCTTGCTCCTCAGTAACACCTTTAGCAGTACCAAGTATAGGTAGTGTCATAAGCCCTACTGTACCTGCAACTCTATAGCAGTACTCCTCTAACTCAGCAAAGCTTTCTGTTTTGATAGAATCGTCATTGTTTGAAGAGCAGTGGTTAGTCGGTGCTTGCTACATACAGACTAGCATAGAAGCTATGCACTGTTCACAACTGACTAACAAGCATTGCTACTACTGCTACTGTGCCACTGGTGCTGCAACTCGTATTACGCAATCATCAGCAGCACATTGAACTCAATGTGTGAACATCAATGTTGCAGTACCAACCACATGCAGCATCTCAATAAGCGTTTCAATAAGTGTTTCAATAGCCGTTGAATAACCGTTGAAGACAGCACGTACCATATCGGCTCTTGCCAGCACCTGGTATATCCATCAACATACCACCAATCATGTCTTTAAATGGTCTTATTGGTAGTGTCGGGTATCTCTCTTTTACATCTACTAGCGCCAAATCAAGTGAATCCTTTGGTTTACCACTGAAGATATCCTCTAACCGTTGGGTCCAAGCATCCAGATCCTATAGTGGTCAAGATTGTGTTGTTGTAGAACACAAAGTAAATGTCATGAGTATACAAGCTGCGCCAATGCTAAGCTGCGACGTAGTGCTCACATAACCATCTCTCGAGATAGTTTTCGAGATAGTATTATACATGTTGAAATACAACTCTGCAAGAATCGCATGTGCAATCAGAGTAGCGTACAGAAGCAGTACTACTTAACACTGAATGTGAAAGGTCTGAAAGTGCACTTGCTACTTGCTTACTGTTATCGCATGTTACTTATAGAAGAGAAAACCTACACATGCAGTATACATGCAGCATGTGCGCATTTCGCAGCAGTATATAGATACAAGTATAGCCATCAACACTACCTTTTGCATACTGCGTTTGCCTCTGACCATAGCACGTGGTCCATCAACAATATCATCAGTACGTCTGCACCATACATATATAGCCCATACTGCTTTACGGGCATCATCTGGCATAAACTTTGTGCCCAGATAGAATGTCTTTGCAAATATACCAGTGATACGCTCGCACTCCTAAGGGATGTGTACACATATACATGTAGTAATGGCAATGCGATACATGAACATACAAAGCATGTGATCAGTGACATGTGCAGTTTGTTTGATATACAATCTATGCGTTCATACAGACACAAAGCATGCTGTATAGCTACGCTGTCTACTTAGCATGCTGCACTGTACTATATCTAGCTGACTGTATTGATGGTAGCAGTTACTGCACTGCATAAGCTACTGTGGCACACTGTTTAATACTACTGCTATTAACACCTACTACGCATCACACCACGTAACAGCCTATGCTACACAGCAATGCCACTACTGATACTACTAGCACAACTTACACAGCTACACTGTCACACCAAACGATACAACACAAAGTACTACAGATATGCAATTGCAGTAATAGCAGTTTAGTATACACATTATATTACCTCATAAGCTTTGTCAAGAATGCTTAGCCTTCTAGAAGCATCACCAGGTCCAGAAATAAATTCTACACTGGACAGGTCACCTCCTTCACTTAGTTTTGCTGCATTCTCTAATGCTAATGCTAAACCAGGGCTCATCTCACCACTCTATTTCGTTGTTGTAATGAACACGAAGCACAAAGCGGCAACAAAGCAGCAAGCAGGTTTTGTACATGTGTGTTAGCACACATATGCAGTACATGCTATGTTTTGCAGCAAGCAAGAATCACTATGAGCAGTAAGCAGCACAGACGGACTACTCTGCTAGTTCTAATAGTTCGATGTAGACGCTCAGAGAGTGGTTATGCATAATGGCTGCACAATCGACTCTATACTACACAGTGTTGCCAGCAACATCTACTTGCGCACTCATGAAGCTGCAGCAGCAGAACTGTGCACCATGATGCATAATGTTGCACTATAATGCGTAACTGTGCAAGTTAATATATTATTGAAAGTGCACTTTGTATATGTCAAACACTGACTGCAAGCTGCATGTATCACCAGCACAACTGTGTAGCGTGCTGAGCGACGGCAGTTGCAACATGTAGTGAAGCTGCTTGCATGATATAACAAAGCCACACGTCCTGTACGAGAGCATACTCTGTAAACTGATGCACATTCATTGCAGTACATTTTGCTGTAAGTACCTCTTTATTATTGCTTTGGTCAGTCATCTCTTGCGCTGTGACTGTTCCAGTACGTGAAGACATTGCGAGCACTCCAGTACTCCGCACAGACGCTCTTGTAAGCTGCAGAGAGCACATGAATACAATCAAAACAGCGTGAACATGAGAATTTGCGAGGGCTTCGAACAGGTAACGGCCAGCGCTATGCTCGCACAACAAAACAAGCTGACTGGCGCACAGGGGCATGTCACAGCAGTGCACAATCAAATCTGCATCAGCCTTGCTGAGCAGGTGCAACACTGCAGCTTGCAGACGCAAACGCAGCACCAACGAATTGTCGAACTGCGAAGGTTCCAGCTTGGGGACTACCTCAAAGAGCAGTGAGCAGGCAAGTGCACATGCTGCAGAGGTATCAGAACTGCATGGTCAGCAGCTGTCTGCTCTTCTCGATAGCACAAAGCAGGGCAGCAATCGCGTATGTGTGTCACTCACCACGCTCGTCTGCCCAACAAAACCTGAAGCTTGCAGCGACATGAAGCCACAGATGCAAGGCAGCATGACAACAACCATTGCAGCCCTCGACCTGCGCATCCCACGAGCTATTGTGTAACACGATTAATCGAAAATGAGGTGAAACCGATTTGCGCTCTGTGTGTCGGATTTGAGAACCTTTTTTTGTGTGAAACGGCACTGTGATAACGGACACAAAAAAAACTTGCAGAACAGCAACAGCAGCAATAGCGGCAGAAGAGCAGCAGCACACGACGCTGACTGAAGCAGTACGCTCGATTTTGTATTAGCCCTGTTCACGCACATCTTACAGAGTTTTAAGCCCCTTACACAGCACTGCATCTTACAGTACTGAGTAGTATGCCCTTCTCACTTCTCTTATACCGACAAGAAAGATCACTTACAGATGTCCCTTCTTAGATCAAGCTGTCATTTGCTGAGGCTACTTCGCCATTCCAGCACCCCAGTTCATGTCAAGCACATTATCTCTCTCGTTCTACAGCCCTTTGCTACAGCTACAGCTTGACTACTGCTACACAAGTGTTGATACCACAACAGCTGCACATCTGTTGAAATGCTGCTGCTACTGCTGCTGCCACTGCTCAATGCAGCGCTGCTGCTCGAGACTGTTCAGCAATGTACAGCTGCTCTAAGCGCACGTTGCACATACAGTGCATGAGTTTATCGTTACAGGTGTGCTCTACAGTGCATGCGCTGTACTGCTGCTGCTGCTACTTGTACTGTTGCTGCTTAGTCAACTCTCTCAGTGTAATTACTTGGAAACAGACCAGTTTGACCGTTACATGTGCCTGTGACCCAGCCATCACCACTGTAACTAGCACCATCTGTGATGATAATATCTCTATTTTTGAATGATAGATCTCCTGGCTGTGCTGCGTCAAAGTCAAATACTGCCCTCACTTTAATGAATCTGTGCGTGTTGTATATAGGTGTGTATGTAATGATTGGATGCATAGCGCAACGAGATGCAAACCAGCATAAGTGAAGCATCAAACAAGCACTACTCAACAACACAACGGTGTCATGCCAGCATGTGATACTGTATCAAGTGATACAAATTCAGAAGCTTCAAGCTGTTGAACTTACCCAGGTGGAAGATCATCTTCAACAGATGGAGTGTCACCAGACTCAACTTCTACTGGTTGAACTCCAGTAACAACAACATCATCATCAGTAGCAGTGTCAGCTGCAGCATTGGCAGCAGTTGTCTCTCTATCAGTAATAGCAGTAGTAGTAGTAGTAGTATCATCTATGGCACTGCTGTCATGTGCTGGTGTGATCACAGAGTCCTTATACGATGAATTTAAGAGAAAACAAGGTTTGTGTGATAAGTCAGTAAGTGCACGCACACAGTACCTTACATATATAGCACATGTATGTATACCAAGAGTAGTTTTAAAATATGAGCTGTCGCTCGCACCAGACACAAGCGCTTGCACAGCTACACTACAGCATTAACATTCAAACAACATAACATCACAGCTGCATGCATGTGCACATAAATGAACAGAAAATGGTAAGCAGCTGAAGTTATAGTGTAGTGGCAGTGATACCTCATCAGTGATACGCTGTGAAGCAAGTGGTGATGTAGCCAATTTCGAGCCAGTTTTGCTACTGTAACTACTTGAACTATCGCCACCACCAACTGAGTGTGCTAATGGCAGTCCCTTAAGCCTGAACACATCATAGTAATTGACATAGTACAGAGAGCAACCAGTTGCATTAGCCCACTATTCATTCTAGTGCTATACATGACTGTCAGGAAAGCGTGCATGATATAGCTTATCACGAACTACACGTATAGGCATTCAGCAAATTAAAGCTTCAGATTATGCAACAGCAATAGTGTCGGTGTGGTAAGCGCAGCTACCATATCATTACGAAATCACATGTGTTACAGCGCTTTGAACGGCTAATGCGCTCTATATTCATTCATAGATGCATAATTAACAATCAAAACTCACTTGTTTTCACTGGTGCTGCTCTCAAAATCATGAGCAGTTGTACCAGCACTACCAGTTGAAGCAGCGCCAAGTGCAGTAGCACCAGCAGTAGTGACAGCAGTAGCAGTAGTAGCACCTGTACCATCACTTGTTACACGCTTTGATCTATCACAATACATACATGATAACAGACAGAAAGTGCACGACTGCAGTAAGTATTACCACAGTTTCAAGCACATTGTAATGTAGCGCAGACATGACCTAGCCTTGATTATATGACGATAATTCTGCAAGGCACACTGCACAGATACACTTGCAGCACTCGATCACTGCACACATAGCAGGGCGCTACAGCATAACGTTAAGCTGTATAGGGTTGCATGTAAAGGGACACTAGCTTTGTGTATAGTTGACACTAAGTATTGATAATTATAATGACTCACTTAGGTGATGTATGTGATGGTGACACGCCTCCCTTAGCTGTTACTGATGATGATGTTGTTGCTGTTTTTAGTGGTGTCTTAGCATTACCAGTAGTAATACCACCAGTAGTAGCAGTATTAGTGATTGGTGCCACTTTATCAGTAAATGTACTGTGACTGCTATTAGTGTTGAAATTAGCTGATGGGTCATCACTCTGTTGTCATTAATTCAAAAGCATCAGAAGAACATCGCAGCAACGCACAGTACAGTATCAGATACCACCACCATAGTGTACGCTCAGTGTACACGCGCATAAAGCAAGCATATAATCCCGCTATAAAACGTTTTTATAAGACACTCAACGACTGCACTGTGTACACAATGCACAATCCTTACGCTTGATACAATCACACAATATGACAGCATGCATTGCAGTTCCAGCTCGTACAACATATGTGATGTGCTATAGATGTTGTAGCTTACCAGAGAGACATCAGCCATATGTGTCTTAACTCCAGGTGGAGTAGGTGGATTATTGATACCAATACCACTACTAGCATTAGTATTAGTGTTGCTGCTGCTACTGCCATGGTGACCAATGTTACCACCATTGTTGTTACTGCCACTAACACCAGAGTTACTGTTGTAGCTAATAGCACTGTTAAACACATTAGCACCATCTGCAGTGCTTGCATCTAAGCTACTGCCATATACATTACTGTTGTTGTTGTTGTTACCAGTGTTACTATTGAATGTGTGTGCAGCAGTATCTTTACTGATACCACTCTCTCTCATTAGTGTTTGTGGGCGCTCTCCTGGCCTCCTAGTTTGCCTATATTACGTGTACAACGTACAACAGTTGCAAGAATACAGTAGTGCATAAGTGCAGTGCACACCGTATATGCAGGGAGCACACAAGGGCTTATGCATCACATCACGGCATACATCATTCAGCTACTGCTTCAAATGGCAGCATATGATAATCGCAGAGCGTACATACACTGTAAATTCAATGTAGCGCATATCGTACCAGCAGTAGTGCACTTAAGCATTCTCTAAAATGATACTTAGTCTATAAACAGCACTAGTATAGCAATAGTAATAGTAGGAGCACTAATACTTACATAGGTAATGGTGTAATGCCATCACTAGCAGCATTCATATTCTCGCTGAACTCTCTGAAAGCTTGCCTCTGCAGATCAATGACATTAGGTAGATCCTCTACAAGCATTCTCTTACGGCGCAGTTCAGCATCTGCAAACCTCTTCATAAGTGCATCTGTTTGATCACGTAGTTTACTGTTAGCAGTTGCATACTTATCAGCATTACGCTCTTTCTTCTCATCTGTTGCCTTAGGGTTCTCATTCAGCTCTTGCACCTATTATATTAGTACACGCAGACATTACAGAATACGTTGATTAGTACAGAACTAGTACAGAGTTGACAGTTACCCCATGGTGCATCCGCATGCTGTGTGGTAGAAGTGCGTTGTTGTACACGATGCTGTACACTGAAACACAAGCGAGTGCCATTATAACAGTACTGCAACAGTACGCACGTGTTGTCGTGCACTTAACTTTTAGTAACACCATCAACCAGTGCGCTAGGGTGCACACACGTTACAAGCTTGTGCGTGTACAACCCTTATCAGGCTACTAATGAGCAAATCAAACAAAATGTGCTGTATAATGCTATCAATTGTATCAGCTCATAGTACCTTAGAGCTGTAGTGCTGCACCTCAACCTTGAGCTCATAGCGTTCTTTCACAAGCTTGTTAACATCACTGAAACTGATCAACTGATTCTTAAGATCTGATAGCACAAACTTGTCCATATCAGAGTTTAGTATATGCTGTACTGCTATACTGCTCTCAGCTGTTCGAAGGTACAATAAAAGAGGAAGTATACAGCGAGCAGCAACATTAGACACGAGAGATTGACCAATCAAAAGTGTCAGATAGTGTTGACAGATTATAGTCGTACAATGCAAGTGCGAGCGAGTGCTTTGCAATATGCAGATATAGATGACGAATGAACAGCATGTCAAAACAATAATGCTATGCAACAACAAAATAGCAGCATTACACTACGACAAATCTGAGCACACTGAGTAGGGCCGCAGCAGCCAAAAACTACAATCATCGACATGTCCCGCAACTGTACAGCAAGCTTACACTGTTATTAAGCTACACAATCACAGCAGTGGGCTGCTACATCACGTTTGCAGTAACTTTCCTCTTGGAACGAATGTAATGATAGCTACAAACGAACCTGCCATTGTTCTTAACAGTTCAGACTGTTTCTTAGCTAGAGCTGTCCATGGTTCATTCACTTCATCTGGCTGCAGGCTGATTCTCATAAAGTTGTTGGCTAGCTGTGATGAAGCCTCAGCAGACTCAGCCAGCCTAGTCCTAAACAGCTCAGTTGTGTTGATCACCTGAGGAATTCAATGTAGCATTTTTTGGGACAACAACAGATGCAACAAGGTGAATCACTACTGCCAAGCAATCAGAAAACAGCAGCCATGAGTACCAAGGAAGCGATGCATAACTAGCTGACGATAGGTGCATGCTCAAGCTATATCACAGCAGTTCGAACTGTACATTCATCGGCGCTTGCAGAGGAGGATTGCGCTGTCGAGCTGAACTTTCTACGCTGCGTACGACCGCACCAACAACAGCTATGCTCAGAAAAAGTGGGCGCCACACTCTGCGCATGCTTGCTGCATTCAGAGGCGCGCGAATGTTATTGAATGCATTGCATTCGAACAGTCTCTTCGCGAAGGTTACTCACATCTTGGAGCTGCGTCCTGAATGTAAGAAAACGCTCCTCAGCGATCTTGTAGTTGCGGTCACTCTCTGCATCCACAAAGTCGACTGCAGAATCATGACAACAGCACAGCACAAGCAATTAGCCTGGCGTTGCAGGGCAAGCAGTTTCGCAGAAATGCAATCTGAACTTGCGCAGGAAACTTACAGTTAACCAAACTCCTGTGCTGCACAACGTTGCGGGCTCCAATAA
>AXNI01007769.1:0-16865 GCA_000498555.1 Heterococcus sp. DN1 | reverse complement strand
TTTGTGCCATTCCACTGCCACAGCTTCCGAAATTCAGTAGCAAGCAAAAGTGCCCTCCTTTCAAACAACATTGTGCGCCACAAAGACGCCTCCAATACTGCTTGTACGCGGCCTAGTCAAGCCGCGCTGCGAACTGTACTTTAACGATCACGCTCTATTCCTTTTTGCAGCCTTCCAGTAGTTAGCCTATCCTCACAATGCATGTATCATACATCCCATACGACCACCCGTCTGGAAGCAGTACTGTTCAGTTTTGATTGTTGTCGTCGTTGTCGTTGTTGTTGTTGTTGGTGGTGGTGGTGGTAACTGCAGAGACACAGGGTCTCCACACCGCAGAGGAATGCCTACAACAGGTACACAAGAGACGTGGTCAATACGAATCACTAGTACATTGTACAGGAAGATCCATGCACTGACACAAGTATACAACATCATACTAGCACGAGTAGTTGTAATAGTCGGTGATAAGAGCCTTTCAAACACAAGAAGCAACAATTTTATGCTTCACAGTGCACGAAAGCCGTCATCGCAACACAGCAACAAACACGACAGACAACGACCAGCAACGAGCTGATAATCAGTCAGAACCATCTTTGTTGTCATTAGAATGCCTGTGATTATGCGTGACATGAGTGCACACTGCAGATCTGACTTACAGCACAAGCTCATCATAGGTGTAGCTAAACCGATGCGCTGACGTCTCGACACGTAGTTTACAGTGCAGTAAAATTCTGCAAAAGGGCTGCTGTGCAACTTCAAGTAAGTGTAGTTTGTGTATATGCCCCGCCAGTAGTACTACAACTTGTTTTTTTTATATTCGCACGCAACACCACATTACATTAATACGGTACAACTGAGCCACTTGAGACTACAACGTAAGCACTACAGCACTTGCTACAACACCACTGCTGCTACTGTCTTGACCACTGATAACATTAACAGTGGTACAGTGTGACAGGAAGAACACTGTGTGTTTCAAGGAGAATCTAAGGGAGCAACATGCACTTTGCGCTGTGCGCGCGGCACACGCGGTGAACCCGGCATCGGCAAGTTATGGCTGTTCGTGTCTGTGGTGCTGCGACTAGGGTCGCTGTTAACAGCAGCAGTACCAGTAACTACTGAGAAGGCCCCGCCAGCCTATTTAGCAGTAGTGCAAAGCAGTGTGTGCATGCATGCATGTAAACAGTATCAAGTTAGTATGCGCTGCAACACCGTATAGTATGTACATGAGTACACTGATGCGGCATTACCGACTCTACTGTTGCATGTACTGTACGCAGCATTGCAGTATCGTCATAGTACCACTAGCAACAATAGTACACCATGCACACCGCGCAACATACACTGGCTATAGCTCATGGTGCTTGCACGCAGTATAATGACACAGTTGTTTGTGCACAATTGTGAACTTACAGTCTTTGGTGTAACAACAGGAGTGTTGGTTGTAGACTTAGTAGCTTTGAATGCTACATGATTTCTATAGCCCTCAGGGCTCCACAGCTTGCCCCCTGGACACTTGGGTGTATTGATTGCAAGTTCCTGTAATAGTGTACACGCAGTCATGCCATCCATTTGACGGTGGACAAATAGTGGTAATTAGTGGGTAGTTCCATGTTTACTGTTTGTGCAGTGAGGCGATTTACAGTTTGTTGTGTGTGTTCTACCTACTTGCTACATGCTTGTATGAATCGTTGCATACATGTATTGGTAAGCTTAGTACTGCTGTCATACAGATGGTACGTGCTTACGAAGCACTTCATGTTACACTGGTACTAGATACCTCAACTGCTGTGTAATTACTTGCATGCATATTACTTTGAAGTACTCGATACTTTTCGGATACGTAAGGTGTGAGTACAAAGTGTATGCGCACCTTTACGAGCATGTTCTGCGTGATGACGATGCCACTGTAGTTCTTGTTGTCCACCATATGATAGGTAGCCACACCGTATTGATCTTTCAGTACCTCCCACGTCAACATTTGCCGCTTTGTTGCTGCTACTGCTGCTGCTGCTGTTGGGTGTAGCGTGCCAGTCTTCTTTAGCATAGCTGTTTTTGCCGTTGGACTTGTGCCGGGTGACACGAAGCCAGTTCCATCCTCATCATTCAGCTTAGTCAGCTCCTGCATGTACGATATATGTTTATACAAGAGATTATGTGTATGCAGTGCTTGTTCTTAGTAAGTGCTAGAATGTATGAATGTATCACTGAATGTCAGTTGTTCCGGTGCCGCAATACCCCGCTCACTGCAGCCAACGGTACTATGTGAAACTAGTGAGCCACATGTGCATGTGCGTACAGCGAAAATGCCAGCATAACCACTGCACAATGCACAACGCGTTGTACAGTAGCACGCTAAGTAAGAGTGGCTTGCACCACAGCGTGCGCATGCACATATACTACAGTGTACATGCACATATTATACTGACTGTATACGAGAGTGACGCGGCGAAGCATGTGTGACTCGCCAATAGCAAAGAGAGTGACTCACCTCACTGCCATCAGCATTAGTAGTAATGACCCAGCCATCCTTCCAGTTCTCCTTGTACTGTGCAGGAACGCGCGTTCCTACAGGAAACAGTCTGCGAAACACTCCCGTAAATTGTGGGTTGAAGTCAACGTCCACAAACTCAGCATTCACTGATGGCTGTCTGAAGATCATCCTTAGGATGTCTCTGAACCAGATGTAGTAGCTGTATACACATAATGTATCACGCAGAGTGAACGTAGTACAAGGAGTAAGGCAATGTACTGTTAGTAACAGTGTTCTATGTTGGTGCTGTTATTGCGAAGTACGTGGTGCTGACTTCACACCAGAAAGATCACTAGCCATCATTGCATGGTCTCAATAAGCACAGTTTGCACAGTGTACATGATGTGTTTCTATCAGCATAGACATGGCTGCACTTTACTGTACAACGCAATACTGGAGTATGTCAGCATAGTCTAGCAATCCATAGCAATGGTCGACAACTTACGTTGGTGCCACAACTGCCAGCGCGTGTGTAGCAGCAATGAGGAAGATGACCACCATGAGCACTGTGAACGGAAAGCATGTGATGTTGAAACTGCGCCATATAAAGCCAGTTGGATCACGCTCTTTCAATCTGTCCATATATCTCTGTACTTGAAGCGCTTTTGCTGGGCCGCTGTTGATAGCAGTAGCATCGCAGTTTGCACATACAGATTACAGCGTTAAAACTTAATGATTCAGATCAGTCAGTTTGTATATGAGTGTGACAGGTGCAGTACATGCACACACTACAGCGTTAAGTGAACCACTATCACTACAAGGTGAAGTGTAGTAGTGCATCGTTTTAGGTACTCTGAATGCGTTGCTAAAACATAAGTTTCAGTGCCACGACCTGCTAACAGATACGCTCTGAGTGCTTCGTATATAACGGTAACGTGCCACATACTTTAAAGTGTATGCTGTATAATTGCACTGCAGTTTGTATAGCACGAATACTTACGATGATAAGAACATGTAGCCACTAGCAAACACAGTCTTCTCAGCATACACCCACACTGCAAAGGCACAGTGGCAGAACAGCACTAGGGGCATCCTATTGTTCATCTGATACATACAGCATATAGCACCGATACAAAGTCAGTATATAAGTTACAGTAGGTGTGTCAGTACAGTGCCTTGTGTTATCAATAGTACAATCAGCGCTGCAACATCATTGTTCAGAAGCTACACAGTGTAATGCATACACACCCCTGCATACATGTGGTATGCCAAACTGTCAGTGTTGTACTGTCTGCACTGCACTGGCTCCGTAACGCTAATAAAGTGTGAAGTATGATAGCATGTCATGCAAGTAATATTGCAGTGACATGTCGTTACTTACCCAGTGTGCAAGCTGAGTATCATACTGCGGAGGCTTAGCAAAGTACTTCACTACCAAGTACTTGTCAATCTGTTTGTACCAGAAGCAGCAGTAGCAGTAGCAATTGCAGCAATAATAACAGGAACATAGACATTCAGGTCAGTACTTATGCGCGTGGTGCGCGCGATTTGCCAATTAACGGTCATGCGCTACAACTTAGTGTACGGCTATTGAGTTGCTGGAATGACAATGTGATCTGCTAGTATATGAACCTCTACAGCGATAAACTGACGTGCAATCGCCGTGCCTAATATGTTATATTGTTCTAGAGTGGACTCACATAGTAGGTGACCGCAAATGCAACTGTAGCAATTGGTATCAGTAGTGGTAGCGCAGGGCTGAGCACCATAGTGATTGCTAGTGTATTTAGTACAAATGGCAGTCTCACACTTAGATCAAACTGAGGGCCTTCAAACGCCTGTTGTACAGAAGCATAATTCAATGCAGTGTACGCGTATGCATGCAAATTACGGTGATCAGTATGCACCATCGCGAAGCTAATATCACAAGTATAGTGAAGCCAGTGCTACATCGATAAGTGGTGCTAATGCAGAGTGCTGTCCTGTAGCCAATAAAGTGAAATTTTGCCATGTGAATGCCACAAGCTCAAGTGCGTGATGACAATTACAGAAGAATATGTACGCACCTTGTTCATTTGAGTCTGCGTGATGCTCAAGAATGCCATCTTTGTTGTATAACAAAAGTGGCACATGTACATACACAAATGTGTTAACAGTGTATGTCAGTTATGCACGTAAACCACGATTGCAATTATCACGGTCGGATCAATCGCATACAGTACAGCTTTATAGTGTCTAGTGATCATACAGCAGCACTGCTACTGATGTTATTATACGGTAGTGTACTCACCATACGACGCAGTGGTGCCATGACAATGTAGTCAACAATGACGCCGCCGTGTGGGGACATGATGTTGACTGCCATGATCACTATGAGTGACGCGCCTGCTGTCTTATACCATCTATATATAACAATCATTCGTATCACAATAAGATGACATAAGTGTATAAGCACCTGTTTGCTAAGCAGCATTGACAGAGTTCGCTAGCATATGTAGTACACAGCAGTAGTGATACAAAAGTAGCAGCAGTAAAGTCTTGCCAGAATCGCGTACATCTGCTTAAGACGGTCTTGCGCATGTCGCTACTGTTTTGTACTTCAATAGCTGGAGTGCATGAAACTGCTTAGATTGCAGATGTTTGTATGAAAGTTCACTTACTGGAAGTTGAATCCTTTAGCACCCTTGGCATTCTCGAGCAGTGGTATCTTTGCTTTGATGTAGGCATTCACTATCAGTGTGACTACCAGTGTGTTAGCAATCAGTGCTACTGTCAACTGTTGCGAAATAAACACAGCACATACAAGAATCAAAGTGTGACAGCGTTGAGTGAGTAAAGCTTGAGTTCACATTGCATTGCGTTTATTTTCTGAAAATAATGCTATGTATGTTCACTGCAACAACTAACACTGCAAGTAGGCACAGTTTTATGCTGCTGTACTCTGGTCTATCATTCTGCTACTACTACATAGTGCGTGATGCCGCAATTGAAAGCTAGAAATTCTAACAGATTGAACAACAGCATGTTCAGGTAGTTGAGCTTGTACCTTTCCAGCTTTGCTGAGTGTAGCACCAGTGATAGTGTCATGGCCTTCAAACTGCGTCATAATGTTCAGAGCTATCTTGACCAGCATATTGACAATCACAACTACTGCTGTTGCTACTAGTATCATGATCTGACCTGTACGGCACGGTAAAAGCAGATTGTTGTGATTACTGGTCAGTACGTGAATGCCACGTTGCACTTAGTTATAGTGACCATGATGCACACAGTGTGTAGTAACAAAAGCACAACTTTCAGCACACTTGCACGCAAGGGCACGGTCCTTTATCCACGTGTGCGCTGTTTCAACAGTAGTAACTGCGCGTACTACCACGCATGTTGAAGCTTCGCATAGTTGCACAGTAGTACTTATTTGTGAGACAAACACCGTATGGTGTAGTGTGTGGTATAACATGTATCAGTATACAAGTACCTTTGATGTAGTTTAAACCTGCACTGGAGCATGCAGTACCATAGTTGTTATAGATGTACTGGCCGCCACCAAGAGTACCATACTGCAGTATAGCTTTCTTGATCTCTTGACTACAGAAGCAGTTGTTCACATCCTGATAATCATGGTTATGTTAGTGACAGTAGCACAAATAACCAGTGAGACACCAAGTTCGTCACTTGACTACATCAGATCGGTACTATGTGCACTCGCAGTAGCACTAATGAGTAATGTACTGCCAAGCATATATGTGTAAGATATCATGACAGCTTATAGAGCTCTTGTGTGTCTATAGCATATATCTGTGACTTTTGACATTAGTTCAGACATCAGTTCAGTATGATGTTTGGTGCAATGTAGCAGTAGCCAGAGTGACATGCACAGCTGTGTCGCTTACCCGTGTTGTGTAGTCATTAGCAGTACACTTCTTCATAAACTTGTCCTTAGGACTGTAGTTAGTAGATGCATGCCACATATCAGCAACATGAGACAGGAACAAGTTAGACACAATACGCAGTGCAAGTTGCTACAAGTAATCACATGCAGCTGCTGTACCGATCACATCTACAACTGATACTAACCAGAGCGCTTCAAGTACGCAAGTCGGCACAAGGCGCATTGTAACAATTGCATGTTTTGGCGGACTATGCAAAGCACTTACTTTCCCTACATACATATAGATGAAACTGTTACCTGACGCATGGCTCAATGCAGGGATCAGTTTGTCCAGGAGCAACAAGTGACGCACCATCTACAGTGATGTATGTAGTGCCTTTAGGGCATGCTGCGTAGCCATAGCCAGCCAGCATAGTACTGCACACCAGTGATGTACGTGCACATGCGTGTGTCAGTGTCAATAAGCAAACAGCGTACACATGCAGAGCAGTAGTGTGTCATGTACTGCGGCAGCACAGACAGTCAATGGCTGCCGTCCAACACTGCAAAGTTCTTCAGTCAGCTGACATGTGGCATGCCCGCATTATGTGCAACAATACTGCTGCACTCTCAAAGAGCTGCAAGCAACAGCACTGTTCTTACATACAATGTACGCCACAGGTTGTGAGCAACATCACGCTGTGTACCCGTTAGAGTACTATGTAGTGTTTGCTTAAAGCGCATACCTGTTGTAAGCAGTGTAGTTAGCTTCTTGTGGCTGCAGTCCATGGGCTACTGGTATCCTCACGTTGCAAGTATCTGGAGGCGGCATTGACTTGTCATATATCTATTCATGTAGCACAATCATACGCGCATTGATAATAGCATGAGCTTACATGCACTCCATAAGCGCGTGCAATGGTTTTGTGATGGTATGTGGTCACAGCTGCTGTCGTAAATCTGAGTATACGCATTCGTTGGTATACATCATACTGCATCACCGCAATCATGGCTTTGTACTGACACTCAATGTCGCAGAGTAACACGTGTTTCTGGTATCAGTGCAAACAAGTTCAACTTACATTCTTGGCTGATGCAGACACACTGGACAGCGCAAATGAGAGGCACAGCAGTCCAATAGTGACCAGAAATGTCACGAACATCTTGAAGCTGTTGTGCCATAGTGTGTGCAAGTCGCACAGCAAATGCAAGACGACGCATTAACAACGGCTGTCAGTGTTGAGGTGCTGCATCAGTGCATGCCAGCAGCAAGTACATGTGAGTGTAGGACAGTCTTGTGCAGTGCGTATAGTGGTACACTCATGTCAGAAACACTATACTTCTTGGTAGAAGTAGCCTGTCTACCAACGTTAAACACGCGATAGATGACTTGACTAGAAGTGGCAAGTCAAGCATCGGACACCGTGTAACAGTGCATACTGCATGCACGCATGCTGTACAAGTATTTATACATGAGTGCTAACCATACCTGCGTTGTTTAGGCGATATCTCAAGATTCTCCCACAGTATATTACCGGGTTCTTGAGCGTAGCGTACATCTAGTATATGTGTGCCCCTGCAATTACGCACGAATGCATGCCAAAGTGAAGTCCAAATTAAACAGTGTGGTCAGTACAGTAACTCTTTGCTGCACCTAAACATGCCACTACACACAGCACTAGTACTACTGCCTCAATTAACTTGAGGTCATTGTAAATTTTGGATGTGTGTGCGCAGCTTTATGGTTTGCACGAACAGTTTGAACGCAATGATGTACATCTTTAAGCCATGACATATGTAATTATTACAATTATGTGAAGTACGTACTTGAATCTGAGGGCTGCTGGCTGCACAAGCCCTTTGAATGTGCTGTAGTCATTCAAGCACCGCCTGTAGCTCTCCTCGTGATTGAAGATGATGAATGCTCCATGACACTTCCAACTGTTGTCGTTAACAGTGTCAGCCATGAGGGTTCAGCGACAACGATTACATGCACAGAAAAGAGTGATCGTTAGCACGTATACCAGTTGAGTGCGCTCTGCGGCTCTAGTACATGTTACATACCTGTACTGCCATATACATGAATCAACATTGTTGATCGCTCATGACACGATGCAATACACTCAGCATCAGCTATGACAGCAGCGCATATACATATACTGCTATACTATGTATTACAATGCTGGTAGTAGCAATATGATGCACTATGTATATGGTTACTATTGCTTCTTTGCTATAAGTGTGAGCAACTGCTCCAGTGCACCTGATTTTTTCAAACAAAGCAGCTTGCTGCTCAAGCTTCTCAGCCTTCTTGTCTAGCTGCGCCATTAGTGCCTTCAGCTTACTCTCTGCTGCTGCTAACTGTAAGTGTTGATATGATTGCCAATGAAACATCAGCACATGTTCACACAGAGAATGCAAACAAGTTGATCAGATACAAGCTCGTAGAACTGAAGTTAGTCTAACATTATCTACTGCGCATGAAAGCACTAGAATAGGGAGTCATGTGCAGTGCAGCAGGCGCAGTGTAATATAAGCTGTAATGTGCGTATGCGCATTACCTTGTGTGTGTTAGCATACTGTGATCCAGGGCTAAACTTCTTGATAGATGCTCTCACTTGCAGTATCTGTTGTTGAACCAGCATTCAGCACGAGTTAAGCAACTAATCAGTGCAAACGACTGGTGCATGCTTGCTGTGAGCACACTACGTATATATCGCACACTTTTACACTGAGCCAGTGCATACGACAGAAAGTTAGCACGACACATAAGCTGTAACGCACTTGTCGTAGCGCTAATTCTAGCAGTAAGAACAGCGATGCTATCAACGGCAAACGAGCTAGCAGTTGCAGCCATACAAGCACGAAAAGATGGTGTTGTAGTAGTGCTTGTTATGTACTCACAGTGCTGCTCATTGACTGCATACTGCGGGCCGTCATGATGAACTTGCGCTCAGGGTGTGCTATAGCTACCTCTGCTACCTGTCACAGTATATAACATATACAACATGCAGCACACAACAGTACACACACAAACAGTACACATCCTTGATGAGTTGTTATCCAGATGTATCAGCAATGATGACTTGTTACTTTCAGCTATGCAAACATATAGTGGAACGCTACATACTGTCAAGCTGTGCATCTGTGCACATAGCATCAGAACTGCTGCGCTATCACTGCATGCACGGTAGGTTAAGCTTAGTGTAAGGTGCAGCAGTTGAAGTGCTTACCCATGTGTTGAGGCACAAGTGATCAAAGCGTGAGTGCCGTGTGGTCTGCACTGGCAGCAGCTGGTGTGCAATGCAGTTACCGCAGGCATCCTTAATGTCCTCAGGCTTATCAGCAACCTATAGTAACAACAACAAGATAACATCATGACATCACGTCACTACTAGTACATTAACTACTATTAGAACGTAGCAACATTAACCGTCTGTGAGCTGTAGCTCAGCATGAACATCTAGCATTGCGGTCATACAGCACAAATATAACTATTGTGCCACTACTGTGAAGATGTTGTTGATCATACAGCATACAAACAAGCGCCATATATCACTACTGGCAGCATCGTAGTGAAATTGTAGTACCTTTTTGCCTCTGCCATATACACCACCTGGGCTGTTCCACGACTCCTTGTCAAGCCTGTTGATGACACAGTGTATCAGCACAGTACAGAGTATTGGTGAGTGCTGTATTGAGAGCTTTGAGAAACTACAGCACTGAAACTTGACATGTAAGACAATCGAAGCTTCACATTACTGACTTGTACAAGTACACACAGCTCAACTTTCAATAGAGACTATGATGCGCACATTCTGCTGTTCTTCACAAGAATTATGTGAAATGGTGTTGTTCTCACAAGAATTGTGTGAAATTGTTGAGAAAATCACCTGAAAAGTTCACTAAAATGGTGAATAATTTCCTCTTCTTCAGCATCCTCAGGGAGACCCCTTACATACACACTGTCACAAACAGTAGTCATACAGCAGTTCCAATAGTTGCAACAATGTCAGCGTGCACAACTTTATATCGCTGCAGCGACTACTCTGATCATTGATCACTGATGTACCAACCTATACTTGTTGATACTATGATGTCAGCGCTACATGATGTAATGTGCAAATATACATATATAGCATACTGTCGAGCACGAGATGTTCAACAGGTTGAACTTGCAACTTTAACATGCGGCGAGTCACCTGTAGTCAGCGACTGTTACATTCTCATCGTCAGCCTGCCTCTTGTACGTGTCAATGTTCTTCTGGAACACCTGTTGTCAGTACCATGATCAGCACACACCATGTGCACACATACACGTTCTTTGCATCAGACATGTTGTATTTGGGTAGAAGTGCTATATGGCTGCACAGCTACCAACTGTACACGACACTTCAGTCATGTTGCAAATCAGTAAGTGGTAAAGTCTCTATTACGATCAGTCAGATCTAACTATCGAACGCCACATCGGCATGACTAGCTGCTCATGTAGAATCTTGTGTGCATACACACTGTATGTAAACTTCTACGAATACTTTGTATAGTACGTATAGTACAGTTGATTGCCTACCTTGTACAGCACTATAAACAGTATGCAGCATAAAATGTCACAGATCACTATCAAGTAGCTGCCGTGTTTAGCTGTAAGTAGCATCTTGGTGCCGCTCCGCAGCCTAAAGAACCAGCTGTAATATTAGATAGTAACACCCACAATCAGTGCATCAGTAAGCAACACATTACAGACACGCAAATGCTTAGCAGCCCGTCGCATAACACACACGTTGACAGCAGTATAAGGTTATAGAATGCACTGTTTTGTAAGCATCAAATGTGTGCCCGTGCACATTACATAGTATGTCAGTACTGAGCTCTAGTCAGTGTTGGCAATAATCTAAATAGTACTATTGATACAATAGCGGTTATAGCACATGTTAAACGGCTATTAACGGTTATGCTGACCTGTCGCAGGGTACATCTGACATGAACAGTGTGTCCACCACAGTCCTGTTGTGAGCTGCGCACCACTGCGCTACTGCTGTTCCATTCACTGCTGCACTCTGTTGCACCACATACACAGTCACAGCATTACTCAGAGTCAGTGCCAGTCGAAGTTCATCGCGTTCACACAGTGTGCACATCCTAGATGTGTATAGGCAAGAAGTACCAACAAAGCACGACCAACAGTACAAATGTACTAATAAAACACGATCAATATTGTGAGTGCAACACTGGTGCACATTCTAACTGCCACATACAACCGTTGCCGTTACAGTTACAGCAGTAGGCGTTACAGTAACGTACCGTATTATCAGCAGTGATGTGTCTGTGATTGCCAGCAGCAGCAAAGCTCATCTTGAAGGGGTCTAACTCGTCTTTCTCAAAGCCCTGCAGTAGCGTAAACACATGTAATAGTATGTGAGCACTACACTACAGCAAGGTATCACAGCAGTAGCTGTCGCTCAGTAGTACACACTCTAGCATCAGATAAGACATTACATGTTAAAGCTAGAATCGTTTCGCACTGCGTTCGCTACTGTTGGTGCATCAGACAAACTGATGTTGCACATCATCGCAACCGGTAATACCACATAAGCAGCGGATGCTTGTTATGCTGTGACTAATCGATTAAGCATCACAATGAACTTAGTTTGTCTAGATTAGCTGGTTCAAACTGAGCTGCTCACCTCTCCAAAGAAGCCAATTAGCAGCGCAGGTACGTGCAGAATTGATGCTACAGCTCCAAATGAGATCAGATAGCGCAGCCAGATAAAGTACAAGCCAACACCTGCACATACAGCAGTTTGCATGCACAGACATACAGCCATGAGCGTGACGTGGTAGCTCGTGTTTGTGCGACAGCAAACCGCCACATCCCTCGTCAATTTGAACATTCGAAACCGAGTTTGCTACACAAAGGCAATCCAGCTTCTCGTCATAATGCAGATCTGCAAGTAAGTTATTCTGTACAATGCACATTTGCTAGCAGAAGCTTCATCGTTACTTGACAGTTACTTGAGAATTACATGACATTCACACAGAAAGCAGTTACCTTCACCCATAGAGAACAGCTCAGTGTCATCCACTTCTCTAAACAGAGCTTTGCCGTCTGCATAGATCTGATCAGCACCGTGCCTGCAAAGTTCCCACAAAAGCACAAGCTATACTATGTCAATATACCTCAATATGTCACTCAATTGTACGCTATACAAACACGCCTTTGTCAACACTTCAGCAGTGTAATGCATGACGATAGTGCATTCATGCAGTGAGTATGTCGGTGTACTTACTGTTTAGCTAGCTTCCTCTGAGGCTTCTTCCAAGGCGTGCTCCTGAAGTCCTGCTCGAGATAAACAATGTGATCAATAGCATACAGTCAGTGACGGAATGCTGACACATGGTGCACTGCACAACAGTGGATGGTGTACTCACATCTCCCAGGTTCTCTCCATAGGCGTCCAGGCTGTCGTGAGTCGCTAGCTGGTTTGAGGCAGCATTTTCTGTAGCCTGTAATGTTTGGAGAAGATGTAGCACAACGATGCTGTCAGTGTATAGTGCAGCGAACACTCGTAGGGTGTCTGAGTCATAAGTTGATGTGTTGTATGCTGCTGTACCTGTTCAATGTCACCAGCATTGGCAGCACTTGGAGCGCCGATGACCAGCGCGCTCAATGCTCCAGTTGGACTTCTCAACAGCTTGTCAATGCTCTGGCGCCTTGCAGATGGAGCATCTGCTGTGTCAATGAAAGCAGGTACTTGCCTAGGCGTGCTGGGCACAGAAGGTGTTGGTGGTGCGGCTGTGTTGTCAGCCTCAGCAGAGGTAGGTGCTGCACCAGGTGCTTTCGCACTCTCATCCTCGCTAAACTCCAGGTCTTTCCCTGGAGCAGGCTCCATCCTTACAAGGTCAACAGGGCTGTGCACGTGCCGAAAACGATGGCAAGGCTCAGCAAGAAGCTCAAATATCGAAAAAGCGTTACAGGCATCACAAAAGCGTTACATCCTGTGCGTGAGCACTTGTGGGAGATGCAAGGCTTGCTTGCAGCAGCAAAAAGCGTGCGCAGTAGTAGTACAGCCTGGTGCTGGTGCCGTTGCTGCGTCGATGCAGCAGCTGTACCAAAAAGCGATGGTTCTGCTGCTCGATCTGTGCGCATGATCAGCTCGCATCCAGGACGCAAAGAGAGCAGCCCTGCTTCCTCCTGCAATAAAGATAGGCGCTTAGACAGCTCCATTGAGCCCACGTCGTTTCGCAGAAGCGCAATGTGCGCTCCTGGCCTTTTTGACTCGCACAGCAGCGGCAGCAGCAGCTGCAGCGCCGCAATTGAGTCCTTCCTCATTGGAGAGCGCAACGATAGCAGCAGCAGCAGCAACAGCAGCAGCAGCAGCAGCAGCAGCAACAGCAGCAGCAGCAGCAGCAACGGCGACACTAGCAGTCCGCGTACACAGGCAGAGCAGAAGGTGTACGCCTGCCTGAGCAAGGGCCAGCTGTCGAAAGTACTGCAGCTCCTGCGTACCATGCAGCAGCGGGGACAGCCTGTAAGCGAACACCTGTACAGCAGTGCTCTGCGTGCATGCTGCAAGAGCGAGCGCTTCTACCTACAAGCCAGAGACTTGATGGCCTGCATGAAAGCACATGGGCACACTCCATCACCACCTATGTACATCTCAGCTATGCTGGGCTATGCTCAGCGCAAGCGCTGGCACGACAGCTTAGCGCTGCTGAATGACATGAAAGCTAGCGGCGTAGAGCTTACAGCAGAAGCATACAATGCAGCGATTGCAGCGTGCGGCGAAGGCGGGCAGGTGAAGCAAGCACTTGCGCTCGTGCAAGAGATGCACAAGCGCGGTCTGCAGCCCACACTGGTGACCTACAAGGCAGTGCTGCGCGCTGCTAGCACTAGTGGGTCAAGTGCGCAGGGCATGCGAGTGCTGCAGCAGATGGTGCGAGAGGGGGTAATGCTGGATGTGAGCAGCTACAACTTAGTGTTACAGGCATGCACAACACAGCGCCAACAACCTGGTAAGCAGGTAGCAACAGCGCTACAGCTGCTTGACAGCATGCAGCAGCAGGGCGTTGAGCCTGATGCAGCAACCTACAGCACTGCTGTAACTGTCTGCAGCAAGGCTGAGCAGTGGCAATCGCTGCTGCTAGTGTTCGATCAGCTGCACGCCCACGGTGTGCAGCCTACAGCAGCTGTATTCAGAGCTGCAGTCACTGCTTGTGTACAGACACAGCAGTGGAGTAGAGCCTGTGACCTGCTGGCAGACATGCAGATGCACACTACTGCAGCAGAGTGCTCTGACAGCTACATCAGTGGCAGTTACAGCGCTGTTATACAGGCTATGTCTAGTGAACAGCAGCTACAGCCAGCGCTGCTCTTGATGTGTCAGATGCGAGCGCAGCAGCTGCGGCCACAGCAAGCTGCCTGTGCTGCTGTGCTGCACGCGTGCGCTGCTGCTGGAGCCTGGCAGAGCGCTGACACAGTGCTGCAGCAGATGCAGCAGTACGGCCCTGCGCCTGTTGCTAACAGCTTTGCAGCAGTGATCACTGCGTGCGCTGCTGCTGCACAGTGGCGTAGAGCTGTACAGCTGTTAAACAGCATGAGCACGCAGCACAAACTGAAGCCTACAGTGCGCTGCTATGCAGGGGCAGTGACAGCGTGTGCGCGGGCAGGAGAGCCCAAGCTAGCACTACAGCTGCTGGAAGTGATGCTGTCCAACGGTATGCAGCCTGACGCTAGCGTGTACCTGGCAGTATTAGAATCTTGCAGCAGCAGCAGCAATAGCAGTTATAGCAGCAGCAGTAGTAGCAGTGATAGCAGCAGCAGCAGCTGTAGCAGCAGTGATAACAGCAGCAGCACCAGCAGTGCTAGCAGTAGCAGTGAGAAGCAGTTGTGGCAGCAAGCAGTCACCACACTGCAGTGCATGCGCACTAGAGGCGTGTCACCTACTGCAGAGCACTACACAGCTGTGCTCAGAGCGTGCGGTGCTGCTGGGCAGTGGGAGCAAGCCTTAGCGCTGCTTACTGAGATGAAAGAGCTCAGTTTGGCTCCGGAACGGGCCTCCTACACTGCTGCTTTGACTGCATGCAGTACGGCTGGGCAGTGGGGGCGTGCGTTGAGTGTGCTGGCATGCATGAAAGCTGATGGCATTGCTCCCAGCGCATTGGACTACAGTGCTCTAATCGATGCCTGCATGAAGAGAGACTGGCAGTGGGAGCGGTCGTTTGCTTGATACAAACAAACTCAATGTGGAATGTAACAGCAGCGTGCGCTAACAGCTGCGATACGATATCGAGTTGCACACTTCACGATGTCTTGATGCTTTTGTATGTTTGCACAGTGTACGTGTGTTCTGAGCGTCGTTTTGTGCACTAGTAAAGAGGGGTGGCAGGTCACAACGCACATATAAAATAGGCTTGAAATCGCTATAGAGTGCATCTTTTCGCATGTTCATTGCCCGCGATATCAAAAGCTACAGTTCTGCGACACTACTTAAGTACATGCGTCGGCCACAACACGAATTAAACAAAGATACAAACATTAAACCACCGCAGGTGCTCAGCAATATGTTCTGCATGTGGACCTCGTAGTGTCAAGTATTACAGCGATAATCAAGCTAGTTGTGGACAGCTTGCCAGTGTGAGATTGTCTCTGGCATTTGCACACAAGCCATTCAAGCTGCACGTTGGTCTCCACACAGGCTTCTGCAGTCATCGCACAACGTGTATAGCAGCAGCAGCATACCATTGATCAGCAACAGAACACACTCGTTCGAATATCCGCGTGGTGCAGAATATACTTCTGGTATCACGCATAATTGACTGTTGCAGCTGCTGTACTCGCAATACTGTCGTATCATGTACAATGTATACCGTAAGCTGTGTAATAGTTGCTGTAGTGACGTACTGACCGGTGCAGTTGCTGGTCTGTCATGTTGAGTCAAGTTTAGCTCTGCACGCTTAGCTGCTCTAGCTGCATCCTTTAGTCCTACAGCATCATATATCTGATGGCATTGTACACGTACACGCACACACGCAAGCAACTTTGTCAATATCACAGAGGCTGCACTTCAGAAAGACTTTTTGCAGCACATCTTTATAACGTAGTCAGCGCGCTATTACACCTTTACGTCTAAAAAAGGCAACAGTACTAGGCACACTACTTTCAAGCAGTGGCTGTATGTGTGCGAACAACGACGCGTGATGCATGCTGTACACATCGAGCAGGACAGTCTCTCTATATTGTAGATGGTTCTTGGACAAACACAATACCTCTTGACGTTTTCGCAGAACAGCAACTTGTCGTCTCCTGTGTACACCAGTCATCTCAGTAGCGCACTGCTTCTGGTCACTTACTGTGCGCTTCTTTGTGCTCCTTCTTGTACGCTCAGCCGCAGCAGCTACTGTGAGCAGCGGCACACTGTCTAACTGTGGCGTCATAGTGTTGAAAGCTGTGTGATTGCTGTTGTGCACATGGTTTGTAGTAGTGCTGTGTCTGTGCTGCTGTTGTACTGCGTCTGCTTCTGACTG
>AXNI01007751.1:0-10585 GCA_000498555.1 Heterococcus sp. DN1 | reverse complement strand
CCTATCAGAAGTACAGCGTGCATGCATTCAGTGTACATGCCAACATGCTGTTGTTTGCATATGGGTGATTGCATGTGCAACACTGCAGTGCTCAAATATTGCAGTGGTATCGCTAACGTACACTGTTAGTGCAACACTATCATATTTGCGAATTCACTCTCTGCTGTTTACATATGCCATCATACCAATGTTACAACAATATGTACGATAAACACCAATACAAATTATAACAGAGCAATGAGTGCGCAAAAGTGCGTGAATCATTTAGCGATCTACCATCATCCCTGTACTTTACTGGCATTTTCTTGAGTGGTGAATGGTGAGTGCTTACCTGTTAACATCATCATTATCTACAGCACACTGCTTATAGTTTGTGCACGTCAAACCACTGCAGTTTGTAGAGTTGTGCTTACTATCAGCATCATATGTACATTACATACACCACTTGTCGTTGTGCACGTCAGCGCTGTGTATAATTTGGTTCAATGCGCAAGTTATGACACTGTGTTTGCTTGTATATGTACTGTGATCTATGCTGCAGGGGACTAGTTGATTTCACTATAGCAGGACAGATTGTCAGTGTAGTTACAGCAGTAATAGGTGTTGCACTGTTTGCACTGCCAGTTGGTAGCATCTTTGAAAGTTTCCAAGGCGTACTTGCTGAAGCAAACACTAACAGATAGTACTAATAGCAATCGCAATCACTGGTAGCAGCAGTTGTGTGTATGCACTGCACAGTAATGAACTAACAGTGTGCTTGAGTGTAGCTTTGAGCAACACTGATACCGCAATATGGTTGTACAATAGTGTATGTAGAGGCGCCATATGAGGTGCAAACGAGCAAACTGGTTAGCGTGGCTATACACCATATCCTGCTGATTAGATGCAAGTACTCATTATAGGGACATCAAGCACTGCACACTTGACTTTTCACAAACAGCACAAGCCACTGCTAGAAAACATCGCGTATTGTGAGCTGTTAGCAGCATAACAGCATGCAACAGTTTAGATACACGCTGTACTATACACATGTGAAGTTGCTCACAACTGATAGCTATAGCAGCAGTCGTGTTACTTGTAGTGCTAGTACAGTGCTAACGAACTACTCCTAGTACATTGCAGCGTCACACACGTGTGCACATCTAGCTCTACAGATTACTATCTTTCTGGTGTCTGGCGAGTTTGTTACTGCTGTTGTTGTTGTTGTCGTGTGCATATATGCAAGTATGATCACGTACGTATACGCATGCCATTCGATTTGAAAAGACGCAACACGCAAGCATCACCAAGCAGCAAGATGCATCAAGCACGGTAATGATTGACTGTGATCAATGTGCTGTTGCAGCGCATATATGTATGTGCATGTACTATTTGCTTGGTTGATTGCTTGCTGTTCGTTGTCATTGTTTTTGACTGACTCTGTACATATCGTCATCATATGATGTCAACTGATAACATGACTGCTTGCATCTTGTTACACATCGAATGTTGCAACCTACTACAATTTTGGTACTGCTGCTGTGCAAGCTGACGCGCATGCTAAAACACTCGTGGTACTACTTCGCGTACAAACAGTGACTTCTCTTTGGAGAAACAATCCTGCGTTCATGCACATCATCAACTACATGTGGTACAGCTACTACAACTACATTACCAGTGTGTGCGCAGCTTCAGAGTAACACTCATAATAGTTCCAGTGACAACAAGTCAATGACTACTTACTACAACATACACTACAGCGTGTTACCTATAAGTACAGCTACAACATGTGATCAGTAGCAAGTTTGTGTGGCTGTTGCAGTGTGTTGCTGCTGCTGTTACTAGCTGCTGCTGCTGGTGTTCTTGCAGTTGATTTAGCAGTGTTTGTTGCTGACATTACAGTCATTGCCTGCACTGACCACTCATACACTGGGAATATAACCTGTTGTTTTCAGGCAGCAGCAGTGGTGCATGAACACAAAACGCTTCGTGTGTAAGACAACTGCATCACTTCGTTCGTAATCTCATCTCCATTAGCATCCCTTTTTTGAATCACTTTTTGCGCAGATGCACACGCCGCGAACAGCGCATCTAGCATGCACTGAGTATATACATCTGCGGTCAAATCACATCACACACGCAGCAACTGTGAATAATAGCGCAGTACAGTATTGTGATGGTGCTACTTTTTATATGTATACATGTTATGATGAACTTACCGCATTGACAGGGAATGCTCTTAACACAGTAGTAGGCAATCCTCTGGTAAACATAGATACACCACCTTTTGCATACAGGCTCTTTGCACATGCTACCATTGATGTTGCTTCCTTGCTTAGTGTGTCTTTCATTGCCTATTTGTAGTGTCATAGCAGTATGCTTATGATGCATAGCAGCATATGTCAAGTACTGACAGAAGGTCACGCACAGCATATTGTGCTGTTTACGCTAGCTGAACAATCCCACGAAGTAGCGCTAAAGCGCACTCAGTGCATACTCGACAAGTACAGAGCGACTAATTGATCTACTGTGACTGCTAAGTGTAACAGTAGCTGTTATAATAGCAGTAACGGCAGTAACTTCGTACGAACCCAATCATATAGTAGTAGTGAATAGGCACATACCTGTTGTGTACTCTTAATGACATCAACTGGATAGATTGACAGCCAACTGCAGCAACCAGCAAGGCCACCAGCTGCAAATGATGATACACCACTGTTATAACCACGCTCTTGTATAGCATCCTTTACACCTTCATACACACTAAAGTAGATGCCATAGGCAGGCACTTCACGGCACACAGTTGCTGTAGCACCAGCAGTCAGTGATCGCAAGCCTTGAGTTGCTATGCACTGTCGTATGCAGTCAAATGATCCCTTATACTGTAAGCTACTTTTCTTTGAGTACAGACTGCCTACTTGTACCTGCATATCAATGCACATACAGTGTGTGTTGCATGCATGATATAGAGTAGTGTAGAGTATGAGTGTAGAACATTAGCACACATGGGGCAGTACACCACTAAAGATTTGGTCTTATCACGCGTAGCTGTAATTGACAATTTGCACTGTATATGACGTCAACAAAAGGCGCACTGTTATAACTGTAATAGAGCATACATGTTGCCATGCGCTTGTCATACACTATGGTATTCAGTAGATGAAGTGAACGTTGAAGTTAAGGTTACACCGACAAGTAAGTGCACTTACTTGCAGTTTTGTTTTGATGTTGTCTGCAGGCAGAACAATAGCCATCTGACATGCACCTGCAAAACTGCCAGCTATAAATGTCTCTGACAGACTCATTTTTGATGGTATAACATTGCTTGTATGCCTCTGCAGTGCTGTTTGACCGTTACTGCCGTTACTGTTCGAGTAACTGCTGTTTGTGTAGCTGTTAAGCTTGGTGTTCCGCCGCCGTTCCAGCAGCCACTGCGCACAGTTTGCAAAAAGGTTTTTCATACGCACAAATGCATCACATCAGAAAAGATTTGCATAGAAAGCTACACTGTATACGGCAGAATTGACAGCCATAAGTGCACTAATAACAGGCATGCAGTGTGTACACCATGTGCTTTAGAAAGTGTGCAGTAAGCTGTCTGCTAAGGTTAGAGTTGTAGCTGCAGTGCAGTGTGATAGCGTACTCACATTGTTAGCTTGTGCATAAGTAGCAAAAGTTACAGCATTGATCATAGCAGCAGATGCAAGGGGAGGCCCCATTCCTTTAAACAATGCACTTATTCCTTCCTTTCGAACTGTACTACGGCATACAGTCACTGCTGTGTGTGTTGATCTGCAGCAGTACAGCAAGAATGATTGTGCTTGCTGTATCAGTACGCGCACTTCCTATACTAGCAAGCACTTCGTTTCATGCAACTGCAGCGACCACATGTAGTTACATAGATATCTAATTTTCTCTAGTCAAATAGTAGCATGCTCATTCTGCAAACTTTTGCAACACTACTTAGTACTGCATATTACAGATACACTGCAAATAGTATAGTTTGAAATTGATAATACAGATTATGTACTACTCACCCTGGTGGAGCAGTTTGTAGTCTAACTTTAATAGTATCGAATGGCTGCATAGATGTGTATGCACAGCAGAGCAGAGACCAACATGCAGCACAGATAGATTATGAGTTTGGTGATTCGTGATAGCAGTTTCAGAGCGCATAAATTTGGATATACAGTGATCTCCTAGAATGGTAGGTTAGTTTGTGCTTCTTTATACCTGTCCCACCATGATGCCTGCGCATCCTGATGCAAGTCCAGCTACAAAGGCCATGCTCAGGTTCTCATTGTCGTTCTGCCAGCACAACCCGCAGCACAAAACGCACAGAGATTAGCATCTAGACGCGTTTTACGATGCAGTTTTGACACACATCGCACCGCACTACCTCGGCATGCTTGTTGCGTTGCTCCAGTACAGCGCCCTCAATTTCCACGTCCATGACAGCTGCGCACCAACGCTGAAAGGAAAGTGCTAGCGGCCAAGAAGCTGCTAGTGCGCGTGTGCTGCGACAACAAAGGCTCTTTGGAAACTGCTGAGCTGATCTGTTTAGAAAGTCGCGCTGTGCTGCTCAAATGTGTGGATGCGGGGAGCCCCGAACAATAGCAGAGCTTGATCGGTGCAACGAACTCCTGAGCGTCAAGGTTGAAATTTCAGAGTGAAACTCCCAGAAACGGTAATTTTCGAAACCGTCGATTTGCACCAACACTTCGGATTCGCAGCTCGCACACTACACTACCCACTGCACTTGCAGCAGTGGCAGTGCTGTCTGTTTTAGTACCAGTCCTTCGTAACACACAGCACAGTCATGTCAAATGCGCATGCACAACTGATATCACGATCAGCACTGAGTGTAGAGCTCTCAGAGGCTTTTGAGAGCTTTGAGGTCCTAGCAACGTATACAGCAGTGATAAATCACTAATGATATAGAAAGACAGAGCAACGGCGTCAACATGACGACCAAGCGCAGTATGTACATTGCGTGATTGATGGTATGATGATAGTACTATTGCTAATTAAGCGTGTGCAGCTGTGTTCATCAGTCTCACTCTGAAACTGCTTGGCTTTTGAAACGCGGGGAAAGAAATGTGATGGGTGAAGGATGCGACTTGATGTGGTAGGTTGAAGGATTAGGAATGTGACGACAGGATGGAGGTGGGATACTGGAAAACACAACCATTAGGGAGTGCCAGGAAAACGCGCTACTACTACAGTCAAAGAGGGCAGAACACTGCTACCTCTTTACACTGCATAGTGCTGCTGCTGCTGTTGTTGTTCGCAGCAACACATTGCTGTTGCTCTTTGCTATGATTGAGGGAGGGCTACACTACACTTGGTGATAGGTTGGAGTTTCTGGTACATATATAGTGGGGAATAGGATGGCGGTGGGAAAAACGACACTACTACTGCTGATACTACTACTTGTACGCCTTGTTAACACTTATGAAAACACACTGAGTGCTTACTCGAAGCTCTCCTTATGCACATGGTACTTGACATGAGCACTGTTAGCTTTAGTAGTTGCTGTGCTAACGCCTGTCATCAGCACATCAGGGCCGCACACAAGTACAGATACCCTGTGTGGTGTTGTTGTATTACCGTTATTACTCGTTGAAAGTGACGCGCCTACTGCAGTATGCTCTTTTAAAAACTCAGACCAGTTAGGGCGCCCCTGTGTGTGCAGTTGATCAGAAGTATTGATAGTACAAGATTGATATTAACTATAGTCTGTAATAGCATAGAGTATTGAGCAAGTGCACATAACTGCACCGCTCTGTATAGCTCGACACAGCGCCTGTGCAACAACCTTGACGCTGCTGATAATTTCAAAAAGCATGCTAAAAGTGCAGCGTAAACATATCATCACATTATCAAACACACACACACATACCTGCTTTAGATTGGCTGTGATGCACTGTGGTAGCTCTCCTAGCCAGTCGTTGGTACCACTCTTATCGCCACCAGTCAAATAGATAGACGCAGATAGTGCTAGTGTAGGCTTTCTACCGTTGACATTACCGTTGGTGTTACCGTTGGCGACCATTGCTTGGTGCTGCTGTAGCATCTGTAGTACATCCTCAAAGTAGAGGATGTCTTTCCAGTTGCGCACTGCCCACACAAAGTGTACACTGCGTAGCTGCAGTGTAGAAAGCATTATATGTATATACAAATTGTAAGGGACAGACGAGTGAACTATGTTTGCAACACGCATCTGCATGCGCTACGGCAACCCTCAGAACAACTAGTGTTACACTAAACGTGGCCTACACATCGCACACATACATAGATGTATAGCCAGCCTAGTACATACACAAATACATACCTTACTGATTGGCTCAGAAGTGATGACGCCGCTATCAACTACAGCTAAATCTTTATATAAGTAATCACTAAATGCAGATATCATAGGGGTTACACCAACACCACCACCTACTAGTACAAGCTCATCAGTCATATCTGGTACAACGCTGCAGTTACCGTAGGGTCCACTCACACTGTCACAGTATATACAGAGTAAAAAAGGCAATAGTGTTTATGCATGTTAGTGGCACTGAGCAGTGTGCAACTATCGATACAGTGTAACAGTCAAAAAAAAGCGCCCGAGCATACATAGTACATGATGTAACTACACACTGTACGTGCTGCATGCATACATTAACACTGCGCACCACTATCACAACTATGACCATGATTATACTCTACACATTTTAAGTAGTATAACATACCGTATCTGAGCGCCAGGAGTCAGTTTAGCAACTCTCTTAGACCAGCTATTAGCAGTACCACCAGTAACAGATTTGATGTGAAAAGTGAAGGCTAATACTTGATGAGGGCTAGATGATATAGTGATAGGATGCCACTGCCAACTGTTAATACTAGGTATACAGACTAGTGCATACTGTCCAGCCTCGTGGTGTAGTAACTGATACTTCTTGCTACCAGCAGTTGCAGTAGTATCATACGTTACTTCAATGCGAGTCAGTGTACTGCCTTCAATACTGTGCACTGCCGATATCTTGGCTGACTGTAGTAGCAGTAGCAGTGTATCACAATATTATAGTGCAGTACAGTAGAAGTGGGTTTCAGAGTCTACACATGCTGCTGTAATGTAGATTCATAATAAACATATGATTGCACAGCATTGCACAAAAGCTACACGGCAGAGCAACGGACAGGCCCTACTACTGCTTAACGCTAGACATCATAGTGTTGCACATGGATAAGTCAAAGAGCTGCCAATTACCTGTCTCGCACGCCTCTGCCGTATGTAGACATCAAGCAGACACAGAGCAGTGCCCAAACCAGCAACTGCAAACATTGAGGGGGCATGTATGATAACTGTCACAGCTAGGGCACTGAACAGCACAACATGACTGTAGTAGAATGCTTCAAACACAAAGCGCCTCACTGGTGGCAAGCTTGTGAGAAGTATGCCAAGGTATAAGCAGTAGGCTATGTTGCCCGTTCTGCGAAAAGAGTCAACCCATTCTGTGAGCAGTGCTTTGTAAGATATGCCATGTATAGTCATTGGGATCACAAGCAGGTAAGCAAACCATCTGTGGTACTTAATGAGCCTCTCTGTACTGATGCCAGTCAGGAAGGTGATCACGCTGTGTCATTGTAAAGTGTATCATGAATGCAACATGAGAGTACGTGGGTGTCAGGGATGTGATTACTCTGTGTTTAATGTGACACGATGCATGCACTGTGCGTATATCCCCTGGAGGGGTCAGAATGTGTCTCTCGCTGTAACCTTTAGTGTGAGAAATGCAAGGTGTTAACCTGTTGCGTGGAGCAAGCAGGACCACCAGGCCCATGAACAGGCCTGTGTTGATGCCATACTGCCCACCATTGAATGCGTTGAGCAAGCCTGCAATGACGACTACCAGGAAAAGCTCTAGAGGGGTGACAGTAATCAGCTTGAGCACATGGAAATCCCTGTGCAGCCATGTCCTGTCATGAATTTCAGCTGTTCAGAGTGATGGAAACGCGTCATGCAGAAGAGCAGCATGGTCAGTTCAGCACAGCAATGAGCCCGGAGTCCGCACGCGTCGCGATTTAAGGTCGAGATGCAGAAAT
This sequence comes from Heterococcus sp. DN1, assembly GCA_000498555.1. Lineage (NCBI taxonomy): Eukaryota > Xanthophyceae > Tribonematales > Heteropediaceae > Heterococcus > Heterococcus sp. DN1. The sequence continues at coordinate 2,515 of AXNI01007751.1, read as the reverse complement.
TTGAAACACCAGAAGCTGCTGCGCACCTATGGCCTGGTCTCTGCGCATCTTGTACTTGTCAGCCATGCCAAGAGCCTTCTCTCCTCGTAGCAGCGTGAATGGCGCTGTCTTGCTGACCGCAGCTCCTCGTGAATCAGCAGGAATCGCATTGTTCACCTCGTGCAGTGCTACATCACTAGGAGAAGGACACACTGTCCTCATCTCCATCTCAGTAACCTTGGATATGGCTGAGCACTCGCTCTGCAAGGAATTCGAAATGAGCCCAAGTGTCAGAAAAAAAAGCGTTTCACTGGGGTTACGTTCCTGCATATCATGCCGCAATGTCGCTCAAGAACGGTCCGCGATTCTGCGAGCGAGGGAGCTTGGGCACTTCTCTTATACATGAGAGCAATGCATATATGCGCACAATGATCTGATCATGAGTGTGTTTGTTCATGTGTGTGTGCTTGCGTGCTATTATTTGAGCAACTACTATCTGCTGTAGGCTAATCATAACATGGATTTTGTCGAATGAGTCTCTTATATGTACTTGTGTGATCACGAGACTACTCTAGTGTGTGTGTGTGTGGTATGCATGAGCTCATAGCATTCAGAGTAGCTGCATGCCAAACACACTACTGTTGTTGCTATTACTGCTACTGTTACTATTGTTACTGCTGTGCTGCTCTAAGTGACTCTGTGCGTGTACTACCATGCTCAGCAGTGCTTGGTGTGCTACTGTCATAACAGCAGCAGTAGTAGTAGTTGTGGAACCACTATACTGCAGTGCAACTGCCTAACAGCACTGCAGGCTACTGTTACTGCTGATCACGCTGCATGCACACGACTACCAAGCACACATGTCACTGTGCTGTGTATCTGCTACGCGCGAAAGACAAGCTGTGAATGAAGTGTAGTATTACTCAGCTACGATGGGTCACTGCTCTGGCTGTCTTTGCTACTACTACTAATACCAGTATCTTTTGATTGTGATGGCTTGATCGCCGCTTTGTTTGATGGTTGCTGTTTCAACCCTTGGTTTCTAAGTAATTCATCTTGTCTACGCTTCACTTCATCGTCGTTAAGCTGCCTGCAATAGCAAGGGATACATATGTATACATATATATACGCATAATACATATAACAGCGCATATACAGGCTGTAAACACAATGCACTGGTCACAGAACAAGCTGTCTGACGACTGTAAAGTTTGTTATCTGCAGTTGTTTCACAGCAAACGACTACCAAGCATTGCACCACGTCGCAGCATCCACGCTACAATATAACAACATACACTACCTCTAACTCACAATGAGGAACAGTAGGCACTTAAACTAGCAATAAAGTAACAGTAAATGGTAGTGTGACATCTACTAGTGCTAAGCATTATTATCATCATGCTTTACCTTGCACCAAATACTTCGCTGACATTACTGCTAGTACTCAAGCCACCAAGACTACCCAGAGGAGCAGAACTGACAAGCTCTAACACACTTTCACAGCTCATTTGACCGCTTACTACTGCAGCTCTATTCTCTAGATAAGCTTTCTTGAAGCTGATGTAGAGATCAGGGCTGACCTGTGTTACCAACGGTAAATAACGGTAAACTAAATAGTTAACAAACGGTTTATGACAGATAGTTTGAGTAGGTGTTGGCAACCACTGCACACATGTTACATACAGCACTACTGATAATTCCAGTATACACACACAATGTAAGTGTATACATATGCTATGAAGTACATTGCTGGCATATGCGCATATGTTGCAGGTCTAATATCATACATTGCCCCCCGTTCTCCCTGCATGCATGCGTTTGACGCATATACACTGCACTACCTCTATATACTATATATACATCACATTATCATATATGATTTTCATATGTTGTATCAGTTATATAACCTTGGCAACTTTTCTGGCAAAGTCAGCATCGCCACTAGTGAGAGCTGTGTTAAGACCAACTACTGCTATTGGTCTGCGTCTCAGCTTAAGAAACTCTGTACGAGGTTCAATCAGTGCTTCTAGTGGATAGCTAAAGTATGCTGGAAATGTTAACACATCATACACACTAAGGCCCATTTTTGACACTAAATAGTCTGTTGTGTGTTTGTGTTGCAAGACATGGTGTTGCAGTGCGAGAAAAGAATAGCAAAAGAGAACAATTAGATACAGCTTGCAAGAGATCGCTTGGTGTCATACAGTCGCGATAGCACTAGCACCAATATAGTGTTCACAAGATATGAGCGTTCGCAGTCAAAATTCTTGCAGTATTGCTATATGAGATGTAGCACAAGTGCTGTAAGACAATGTGTTGCAGTGAATGTTTGATGAGAGTATTGAGTATTGTGTGAATATCATTACATACCCATTTTAGGTGCTAGATTAGTGTTAACATCATAGCCAAGTACTGGTGGCAGCCTTGATACAAAGCGACCTATGTTCTGTATTCCTAGCCGCTTCATATAGGCCACTACTGTACCAATGTGACGCTGTTATTTGAGTATATGATAAAGGGGGACACAATGATGATT
>AXNI01007705.1:0-13681 GCA_000498555.1 Heterococcus sp. DN1 | reverse complement strand
GTCGTACACTTAAACTAGCCGTCTGATCATATGCTCTTTGGGACATGTGTGCACTTGTCACTGCAGTCATTGCCTAAGTATGTGTATATGATCTGCACTATCACACATCATTCATCATCCGCTGACACTGCTATCACTCTTCACGTGTCATCTGCTACTTGCACAGGAGACCAATAGTAGGAGCTGAAGGATTGTGGCAGTTACTGAAGGTTGCTGTAGTTTGGGATTCATCTAGTTATATGCTAGCGTATGCATGCACGACCATGGCAGTACATGTACACTAAGCTAGCTTTGCATTGTCAATGGCTGTACACACTTACGATTTCTCTGACCGCCCTAGTGTAGCGCTTTGTATGCGGCAAAGCATCTGTCAAGCTGTTATGGAAATGTTCACAATGCATACCTTCTACGACCATGGTAGCTTTGAGTTTGTGAAGCTGTTTGATGCTGCAACGCTGTCTTCTGCTGGTCTGATTGAAAGCACTGTCTGTTTTGATTGTCAAGAGCGATGCCGCTGCGTATCACGTGCGCTCTGCTGCCGCGCTTCAGAACCGAACTGCATCGACAATTGTGTGACACGTGTTGCACGTACCACATGTGACTCGCGCAGCAACAGAGTCATCAAGGTTGTGACAATGGCACAGCGCACTGCTGCACATGAACAACAGCCTTTCACACTCAGTACAGTGGATGCACAGGCAGGTAGGCAACAGCAGAACAGTAGCAACCTTTATGCTGTATTATGCAATTGTTTCACAGGCATCGCAGCCTTGCATGTATTACATTTACTGTACGATACAGGTCCACGATTTCCCCTCATTTATCGCTATACCTATCCTCCACATACCCTGCGACGAGCTGCCACTGCGCTTTCACCCTTCTTACAGTCAACTGCTACACCTTAGTTCACAAGATTTACGTAGTGTGTGCTTGAAATCATGGCGCACTCTACTATTACAGCAAGCTTCCAAGCAGCTGCTAGCTCCCACACGCTATTGCTGCCAGTGCTACTGCTACTGCTACCGCACTGCTGACTCAAGCAATGACTACAGTCAAGCAGCATCTAGCTAAGCATGCTCTTGCTATGAGCACTTGCTGCAATAGGAGCTGTGCTGCCGTGATTGCCTGTCACTTCTGTAGCTGCAGCAACTGCTACTGCCCGTCTGTGTACGTACTGCTGCTACCACAGCTGCTATTGCTGCTATAGCTGCTGCTGCTACTGCAGCTGCTGCTACTACTGCAGTGACTGTGCTTCTTGCCACAGCGCTGCAAGCCCTTGTGTAGCACTGCTTTCATCATCCTCAGCTTGTTCCAGTAGTGCCAGCAGCTTGAGAGCTAGTGCTGACTTGGCATCATCATCAACTGCTGCTGCTGCTGGTGTTGAGCTCTGTCGCTGCAGTGCAGCTTCAAACTCATGTGACTTGCGCTCAGCTGTCTCCAGTACCTACAGTAGGTAGTGTAGCAGCAGTAACAGTAGTTGTACGATAACAGCAGTATGATTAGCAGCAGCAATAAAACAGCGTGATGTGTGCATGAGACACAGGAAGTGCCATCCAAGCCTGGTCAGTGCTGATAATACGAGTGTTTAGCATTCAAGCACGCACACCTAACGTATCTGATACGATGCGCATACGCAAAGCACCTTGTAGTAGCAAGTAGCACAAGCTACAGCTACTACAGTGCTAGCAATTGAAGTTATGAACATAATGGCGTTGCTACTACAAGTTATATATGTAGATGCGGTTAGCTCGCAGTAGCAGTAGCACTAGCAGCAACAGCACAGATGATGGTGCAAGCAGTTGCACTTGTGAACATAGTGGCGTTGCTACTACTGGCAGTATACATGCTGTCGGCTGTAGTGTGTACCTGCTCTGGCAGCTGAGCTAGGCGTGCCACGTTGATACCGAAGCTCTTAGGGCAGGGGCCGGGTGCAAGTGTATACAGAAAGGTGACTCGCTGCTCTTTTCCTTCCTTATCTACTAAACAGTTCATGTGACCGTTGAACACCTGTGTTAACAGTTAAACATAAAGTAGCAGTAGTTGCAATGTGATTTGATTCAGCATTCAGGTAACGCTAGGGTGACACAGCTCATGCATGGTGTAGCGTTTGTAGAGTGACACTGTGCTATCATACAGCAGTGTGTGTGCACTGCGTGGCGCTGCATACTACAAGCACCTACTGTGCATAGCGTCAGCACATAAGGCAGTAGCACAGTGAAGGAGTGCACCCTTTTAGTCGTTATATTGAATACTGCCTGTCATGATGTGCTTACAGCATACTATGTTATGATAGTAATGTATTACAGCATACCTCCGGGTGGTTGCCCCACTCCTCAACAAGGCTGTGGTAATGTGTAGCAAACATTGCTAAGCACCGGGCTTTCTTCACTAGGAAGCTGTACATGATCAAAACACACACACACACGCACAGTATATAGGTGAGTACAGAGTAAAGCTATATCCGCGAACTGCTAATGCAACATCGCAATCTTACTAGGCTGAGCTAAATTAACAATGTGCTGCTGCGTCATGCAACGCGATGCTAGCGAGCACAATAGCCATGACTGCAGCACGGCAGCAACAGCGAGTGCACTGTGCGTATGTGTGTGTCTACAGTGACGCGCCACACACACACACCAGGAAGCGAACCACTCTACACCAACATGCTCACTTTACACATCCGTACTACCTCATACACAGCAGCAACAGCAGGCAGGCAGTGTGCTAACACTAACATCACAGCAGAGTCGACAAGGTACTACTGCACAGTGTGAGTGTATCACTCACCTGAGCACAGCGTGAGCTATAGCAGTGCCATCAAAGGTGCTAGTGCCTCTACCCAGCTCATCCAGTATGACCAGTGACCGCTCTGTAGCGTGGTGCAGTATAGTAGCAGTCTCACTGAGCTCTACATAGAAGGTGCTCTGCCCTGCTAGTATCCTGTCACTTGCTCCTACACGTGTGAAGATGCGGTCTACTGGTGTCAGTGCTGCTGCTTCTGCTGGCACATAGCACCCCATCTGTTGTGTTACATGCAGTGTGTTGCGTGTGTGTGATTGTGGCAATCAGCGGTAGTGTCAGTGTCAGGTGTGAGATGCAAGCCTGAGGCTAGTTATCAAGCAGCGACATGCTATCCTTTACAGTGCGAGCAGTGGACATCCACGGCCTTGTTTGCCGTCTGACAGCAGTGCAAGCATAGCAGATATCTCGCTATTGTATTGCTGCACTTGTAAGATAGACTGTTGTGACAGCAGCTTTGGAATCCTGTAGTACGACATGAATGCAGACACTGCTTGTGTGCACCATGCGCGTGGCAAGATGATGTGCGAGGCGCACGCTCACAGTCTGCATAGCCATCTAACTCTTGTTGTAAGTGCAGGTGTACACGGACTGGCACAAAGCAGTCTTTACAGTGATCGATGGTCCCTTTATTAGAAGGCTATACGTGTATGAATGTATAGTGTGTGTGAATGCACAAAGTGTTCAAGTAGCACGCACCTGTGCCATGATAGCAACAAGGCATGTCTGTCTGAGCAGTGTACTTTTACCACCCATGTTTGGGCCACTCAGCAGCAGCATACGAGGTGCTGCACTGCTGCTGCTGCTACTGCTACTACTCACACTGCTGCTGTTAGGGTCAACATCCATAGCATCACTACTGTTAGCACTAGTAGCAGTGTCAGTAGCAGGAGCAGGGCCTAGTGCAGTATCATTAGGGATGAACTCTCCTCCCTATTGCAGCAAAACAACAGCAGCAATAAAGACATAATACACTACGGTGTGAGACAAGCCGAGAATGGTGCATCTGCTGTAGTAGCCGATGCACATAGATAGCTCATGTTGCTGCGTTCACAAAGATCATCTAGAGGCTCACGCCAAGCTAGCGTAGCAAATGTAAGTGGACGCTAGCACTTTGCTTACAACGTGCAGCGATCAACATCTCAGCGCAAGATTTACAGGTAAGAGACCACCGCAACGCTAGTGCTCAAAAAGAGCAACACTCATACGAAACACTTCAACTTTACGCTTTGGTAGAAGCACAAGCCGTACCTGGTAGGTCTGCGCTAGGCAGGGGTGCCTTGCAGCAGTGAACTTGAGGAAAGGTGACACTCCTGCGTTACTATATCTATCACTAGCAGTAGCAGCAGTAGCAGTGACATCACTGAACACAGGCCTGCAGAAGCCGGCTTCAGCACTGACAGCTGCTAGAGACAGCAGTGCATCTAAGTGTGACAGGCACTGCACTGCTGCTGACCACTTCGCCCTGCTCTCGTCAAACTTGGCAAACAGCCGCCTCATCTGTGTGCGTTGCAGTAGTAGCAGTAGCACAGTGATGTTACGATCGTAATGGAAGTAGTTAGTACAGTGGTGTTCTAGTGCATCAACAGCAGCACGGCTATTCAGAAACAGCAGCAGTGTTAGTATAGTAAGCAGTTGTCTGGAGTTGAGGCCGCAGATCACTAGCAGTAGCAGTGACATGATAGTGCACTAGCGGCAGCAGTTGTAGTCTTTCAAGCACCAGAGAGGATCTTGTTTGCGTTGCAATAGTGCTTGTCAGCAGTGGCAGTAGGAATGGTCTGACTAGCACTTCTGAAAGCAGCAGTGTCAATCGCATGTGTGGTGCTTGCATGTAACACTGCAGCATCGCACCGCCAACAACAGCTTCAACAGTTTGTATGCTTACACTCGTGGTACGATCCGCGTCAAATACTCTAACGCAGCAGCAGGCAGCTACAAAAATCACTAGCTGCATACAGAGAACAGAACCGCTACTGATGCTACGCACCTGATCACGCTGTCCCTCAACAAGGGCAGCCTCCGCTTCAGCAAGTTCTTTAAGCTTCTGCTGTGTAAATGGTGACCAGAACCTCCTGAACCCCTTCTTTTTTGTCTTAAGATCAAACCCTGATGGCACCTTTACAGCCTCTGGAAGCTCTAGCTGGTACCTCTCCTTAGCGCTGTGCCACCACTTTGCACTGCTGCACCTCAGCTCTTTGCGCAGCTGTGACAGTGAAGTGGGGGTAAAAGTAAGCCGAGCTAGTGTTAGTGTGAGCTGTCATGGAACATGTATGTAGCAGCAGCACTAGCAGAAGCAGTGTCAGCACTGCTGCACCTCAGCTCTTTGCGCAGCTGTGTATGTTGCAACTGTGATTTTAGAACAAGCGTTTGTGTGAGTAGTGAACAGGGGTGATGTGCTGTAGTAGCAACTTTGGTTAAAGCAGTATCAGCACTGCTGGTGGCAGTAGCAACAGTGTGAGCGTGCGCAGTGTCCAAGAATGTATGCTGCAGCAGCGAAGTGCCTAGCAAGTACAGCTAAAACTCATTTTCTGACTCAATAACAGCAGCACCGCTATGTTCAACATGGGCTCGAGCAGTAGACAATGCATAATGCAATGCACCAGTTACGAAGCAGTCACAGCGGTTGCAACTGTTACACTTTTGAGCGTTACAAAGGTGAGCGTTACCTCCTGTAGGTGGTCCTCCAGCTCCTCCTCAATGTCAGCAATGCTCTGTTTAGTAGCATCATAGTCATTGTCAACACCAGCTCTGGGCTTGATAGTCTTGTCCTTCTTAGCCTGATCTGCATCAAATGCACCTCTGAACCACTCTATCTCTGCTGTCATATCAGGGAACTGCCCTCCATCAGCCTAACAATAACAATATATATACAGCAATAATGGATGTATCAGCAGTAATAGTAGTTGTTAGCAATAGCAGTAACATCAATGATAGTTACAGCTGTAGCAATAGTTATAGCAGTAGAGAGTATTGTGTTAGCGAGAGATAGCGTTAGTGACAGCGAAAGCAGCTGGAACTGCAGCAATGCGAGAAGGTAGTATGGTAACGGCAGCGGCAGTGATACTACCGCACCACGTTAGTGCGAGCGCAGCTGCTGCTCAACGCAGCATTAACGCAGCTAGTGCGTAAATCACGAAGAAAATGAACAGTGAGTAGTGTGTAATGTGTGTAAAGCTGCTGTGCCTCAGCGATCTTGGTGATCATATTGATCGTCATCCCGCAAAAAACGGTCGAGAGTAGCAAATATATATAGATGCTCATCACAGGCACAACAGTGTATAAACACATAGTACACATTATAGTACACACCACACACATACACTCATCACGTAACTCAAATGCACACATATATGTTTGCCTATAAAGACGGCTGCTGGTGCTCATACACAGTGCCACAGTGCTGCGATCAGCAGCGTTTATGTGTATGAGCACATGCAGCGTTGTCATAACGATCTGAACTGACTGCAGCCCTGCAGAGCGCAACACTTGCACTGTTGTACCACAAGCAGTAGTATACTACCACTACAAACCGCACGCAACAACAGCGCAGCACTTTGAACTTATGAAACAAAACAAAAAGGTGAGCTCACCTGCAGCGTCAAGCAAGTGCGCAGCAGCTTAGACTCAGGGCCGCTGCCTCCATTGACAGCAGCTACAGCAGCAGGCACTCTAGCAGCCGCCTCCAGGCCATCTAGCACTAAGCAGAAGTCACCTATCTTACGACGACTGTACTTGTCTCCCTCATACATGATAGCTCTGCTTTCCGGGTGCTCACTGGCCCTATGCAGTGAGGCCATGCTGTGCACACGTGCTAGCAGCCTCTCAATGTCCTGTTAGCAGCAAGCAGTGGTTGTTCATCACAGTGTTGTTCTTGTGAGTAGTCTTGTAGTTGTTTTGATGATAGTGTTAGAGCTTTGTTGACTAGGAGTATTACTAGTACGATTAACATCATCATCAGTAGTGTGTAAGTGATGCTAGTGTGCAGAGTGTGTATGACTGTGCGGTATACATTACGCATGCACTGATTTAGTGTAGTGGTGCTGTAGCACTCTGCATGCCCCTTTGCATGCATACAACGCAAGCTAGTGCGCTGCTGCAGTTTTATTAGTAAGCAACAGCGCTCACTGCTGCAACTTGTACTACAGTGCACGGCTTGCTGCGCCTAGCATGCTTAGCACCTCAAGCACTATCGCACACACAATGATATCATGTCAAGTGTTGTTTGATGGTATTGTAAGCTCACCGGCAGTCCTTTGAGGTTCCTGCGCAGCTCATCTGCCTCAGGGCTCAGCTCTCCAATAAGCTCAGTAACAGCATCCAGGCGTGCATTGATGAAAGCTGTGCCCATCAGAGGCTTGCACAGCCACTCTTTCAGTAGTCTGCGTCCAAATGCAGTGCCACACCTGTTCATGTAGGCCCACAGGCTGCCCTTTTCGGACCCGTCATAGCTGCAACGGTAAATAACGGTTGTTTTGAGGTTCGAAGCATTGATAAAAGCATGTACAAAGCAGAGCGTAGGTGTTGGCAACTTGGAACTACTCAGTGGAGTGGTGGTGTGCGTGCGCTTGACAAGTGTTGTGCTGCCAGCATGCTGTGGAGCTGCATCACAAGTGCTACAATGCACTGGTAACTGCAACCAGCTGGTGCTGCAGGCTACATATCATAAGCACTGTGCTACTAAGCACAACACACGACAAGCATTGACTATATGCACTGCATGCTGTTACAACATCATATCGAAGAAACGAGTACCGCTCGGAACAGAGCAGTGGTACAGTATGCCTCTGTAGTTTACTTATATGAATATGTATATATATCTACGCATATTTACCTGTTGCGTAGCACTTCTAGATTAGCTAGGGCAGTGCCATCCAGTACCATGTGCTGTGCTGTAGGCTTGAGTGGCACATCATCACTACTACTACTAGCAGTGGTGGCTGGAGCGCCACCAGTAGTAGCAGTAGCAGTGCTTGGAGTAGCTGTCAGTGGTGTTCTGAACTGTGTCACAAGGTCATCGCCATCATGCACTGGTCTGTCAGGTGGTATGTAGGCCTCAAACCTATGTGAAGCAGTAGTTTTGATGAGTTGTATAAGCAGTGTGAGGAATGTGAGTTACTCATAAGGAGTAATGCAGCACTGTACTGAACAATATTCGAACATCAGATGCAGTACTGCAGCATGCTGCTGCTAGCGGTTCTGCTTCAGACAATGCGCGAAGCAGCAGCATCGGGTGACAAATGAAACGCGGCTGCACATATAGCTACCATAAGTGAGTCACAGTGCACACTGTGCTTGCTCACACCACGCTACTGATCACTGCACAGCTCACACAAGTATGAGTAGCAGTGAGTGAACATGTACTTCGAGAGTATATACATACGTGCAATAGCTACCCAGTACAAGTTACATGCATAGTATCAGTAAGTGTATACACAGTACATATACTTGTATACACTGCACACGCACCTGCGCATAGAGACCAGGTCGTGGTCAATGAGGCACCTCTTGAGATGCCATAGCGCTGCACCGAATGCACTAAGGCACAGTGCACTGTCAGAGCCACCCTGCAGCACAGCTTGTAGCAGCTCTGGTACATCATCACTGCTGCTACTGCTGCTACTGCTAGTGCTTGCAGCTTTGCTCGCAGACTTGCTAGTAGCAGTGGTGAAGTATGACGCTGATTTAAGCTGTTTATCTGTCTGTTCAGCACCCCAGAACTCGTCCCCTGTGCGCAGCTCCTGAGTCTGAATGTGCAGTTAGTGGTGCATTGCATGCATACACAGTGCACATACAGTAGCATACACAAATAAGGGTGTAAGAGCGAGCGAGTTAACTGCACCACTGCTGCATAGCTACACTGTGCAGCGAGTGTGCTCACGCTGTCCGTTGCTCAGCAACTAAAGGTTGTAGTAACAATGCATGCACATACCATTGCAGCAGGAGCCATGCACTTCAGTAGATGTGTAGTGGTCTCACTCAGCCCACGTCGCTCGTACAGCAGCTGTTCGCAGTAGCAATAGTAGCACAGAGCAGTTTGACATCGGAGTCACACGTATCAACTTTGCTAGAGTGCAAAAGCTACTGTTAAAGTTGGCACTTGAAATGACTGCAGTCTAAATGGTTGCAGTGGCTAACGGTGACGCGCTCTACAGGTGCAAGCATCCAAGGTGCAGCTGAAAGCAGAAGACAATCTCAGCTGAAACACCTACTACCGTCACCACAATGAGCAAAGCACCGCTAGTAGCACACCGCTTGCACTCAATACAGTACAGCTTTGCTCACGCAAGCTACTGCACTGTGTACAACAGCAGCAGCGCACTGTGCACAGCAGCAGCAGTACGCTGTTGCACAACTATAACTACAGTACTTGAATGCTGCACTGACAACTAGAGCATGCTTACCTCAGCAGGAGGAGACTGTGCTAGTAGTGTACGCAGCCTAGGGCGAGCAGCAGTGTCCTCAAACTGGCCCAGCTTAAAGGTAGCAGTAGCTGCATCTACTAGGCACACTCCATAAGCACACACTGCTGCTGGTGGCGCGTCCGCCTCTTCAGCATTACTGTCCTCTGCGTCGACATCCATAGCGTCTGCTGGTGCAGTGTAGCAGCAGCAGCGGCAGCAGTAAACAGCAGCAGAAGCAGTAAGCAGCAGCAGAAGCAGTGGCAGCAGTCAACAGTAGTAACAGCAGAGTCAGTAGCAGTGGCAGCAGTTAGTAGCAGTGGCAAGACGAAAGTGATCAGTGAGTAGGATGGGGCACTCGCTGTAAAGGTACAAGTGTATAAATTACAATTGTATGATAGAGCGTACAAGCCTTCATAACAGTGCTCCTCGTTTGCACTGCTTATACAGTAGTGCAGTGCGTTGCGTATGTGTAGAACATCACTTGCACTATACAGCAATAGTACTAGTAGTGATTGTGACAGTGCACAGTGTGTATTACGTGCAGCAACAAGACGTTACTGCTACTGCTAGTGCTACGATGCGCGCGCTGATAACAAAGACTGCAGATAACTGATATTATCAGTGAATGTAGTGTTAGCATTGCAAAATGTGTGTGCATTACCTGCAGCAGTGCTAGTAGCAGCAGCAGCAGTAGCTAGTGGCAGCTCTACAATAGCTAGTACCCATGCTGCACTAGCTGGACTACCATCTGGTGCTGTTAGCAGTGAGTCTAAGAAGCAGTATGTACGAGTGCCTCTAGACAGCACAGAGCACAGCTCACGCCTAACAACCTGCAGTAGCAGCGATCACAACAGCAATAACACATGTGTAGCTCAGTGGTAGCCTTTAGGATCTTAGGGTCACGCTCAACGCAAGCTTGCAATAATATAATCTGATGATCTATATGTCAGAACAGCTCCTGAAAGACTCCACTTGAGGGCGCAAACTGAAAGGAGTTACACAGCTGACTGTTGCTGTCTGCTGTAGCGCGCTGTAGTGAGGTCGCTGCAGCTGTGACACAAGGCTGAGAGCCTGCGCTGCTACTTTCACACAAAGTACTAGACACGAGCAAGCAGATTATACTCTCACAACCATCAAAGCTTTCACTTGCACAGCAGCAGCTGCGACGGCACTGTTACAGGCTTGTTTAGCTTATGAGCAGGCTAAGAGACTTGGTGCGTATGTTGATGAGGCAGTGCATGAGCGTCGTAGGCAAGCTAAGTGTGGTGTAGTTTGGCATCTCTGATCTCTTGCTCACTCTAGTTACACCTACTTGCTCTACCTCAGAGTTGTAGATAGGACGTTAACATATTACATCAGCTGTTACAGCGACAGTTACAAGCAAAGACGTTACAGCAGCAGCAGCAGCAGCAGCAGCAGCAGCAGCAGCAGCAGCTCACCTTGTCCTTGCAGCCTTTAGCACGTGTCAAGTTCCTCTCTTTGAGCATGTCTGGTGTCTCAGTCTGCTCTACGCGTGCAATCCTGTAGCCCTTCTCAACTAGCTGGTCAGCAAACTTGCCGTAGCTGATCTCAGGGAAGCCACTGTGCCCCTTCTCACCCTATAGTAGCAACATTGATATAACATTGTGTGATTGCATACTGCTGCGTTAGTATAGTTGGTGCACTTGTGTGGGTTTGCATAATGCTGCTGTCTCTGTTCACAGCACAAAGCAAAACAACTCATACATACACATCACACAAAGTAATGCATATAATCGTAGCAGTAATGCATATAATCGTAGCAGATGTGCTATACCTTCATATAGATAAGGTCCAGCTCCTGCATGCCTACGTCAGAGTCCATATGAAACAGCTCATAGAACTTGCCAACCTGTTTGTAGTGCAGTACACAGTTCGCGCATGAATCAGCACACACAGCACACTGATGAGCAATGCAGATAGGCTATACGCTTAGCAAGGCTGCAAGTAGTAACCGCACAACTAGTAACCGCACACGCGCAGAGCCTGTACTACATGCCTGAAAGCGAAAGCAGTAAGTACTGTGCTGCTGCTGTCATATCAGCAGTAGCACAATGAAAGCACATATGCGCTGCGCCTACTGTAGAACATGCACATAGTGAATGTACAGCTACAACACATTAAAGTTGTTTTACGATGGCATGCTGCCTAACGCACAGAGTACCTCTCCTTACATTACAGCGCAAGATACACGATAATGCTATATGGTGCACTACTATGGTACAGGTTACTACACACCTTGAAGAATAGCACAGTGTCCATGTTCTGGCTCTTGAGCTCCCACCACTGCTGCATAGCTGCAGTCTCGTTCTTGAGAAAGGCTGGTGGCACATGCAGTGTACGTGGATTGTACTGTGGGTGGTCAGGCTTCCTCTTGTTAGCATCCATTCTCAGAGGCGCTGCAGAGTGTGCACAGCGTACAGTAAGTAAGACACAGTAGCACAGTAGTATACAGCAGTTTGTGAGTATGCGCTGGAGTAGAGAGGCAGTATAGCTAACTCATAAGAAGTAGTTTGAGTGGTTATCGCTTACGAAAAGAAATCATCAAAGTGGTGCGCTAGTCTATGTGCAGTAGTAAACTTTGTCGTAACTGAAGTAGTGACTGGGCAAGCATAATGGTGGTATTCAAGTTAAGGAAAGGAACATTGGTGCACTGCAGCGACCAATGCACTATGCGCTACTGTCTGCACTGAGGCAGCGCATGCATGCTCTAACAACACTACAGTTGAGCCAAATGTAAGCCTAGTGCAAGATACACCAACAGCGCTTACTATTGCAAGTAAAGACTGCACCGCAGCTACAGGAAACTTGTAGCAGCACTGCTCCACCCACAGATGTTTCAATTTGAAAACACACCACATGAACAGTACTAGTACTACTGACAATAGTACTACTGAATAGTTGTAGGAGTACTACTGAAATTTTACTAGTATAGCACTGAATATAAGAGAAGCATATGTTATGTACTAACGTTTCATCCAGTCCCACTTGTGGTGCAGGTGCCCTCCTGTATTAACCACTCCTTCAGGCAGCTCAATCTTCTTAACAGCACTGCCAGCAGCACCTGGTGACTGTGAGCCGCCCTCATCACTGCTAGTAGCAGCAGCAGCAGCAGCAGCACTAGCAGCAGTAGAGCTACTTGGTGTCTTGTAGCCCTTGCTGTTGCTGCTGTTGCCAGTAGCTGGTGATGGTGTTGCGAAGAGATTGCTGCTGCTAGGACGGGCCTTGTTTGACTTGCTAGCAGCGCCCCCTGCTGGCGTTGCCTGCTATGGCGGTTGTCACATGTCACACGGACGTGTCATACAACGAAGCGTAATGGCATCAGCACACAAGATGAACTGCACAATCTAAGCATACTGCTGCAGTAATTGCTAACAAGTGAGCACTTTGTAGAACTTGCAACAAGCCTCTGATGTGCGAGCGATGCTGCAAGCATGTAGCTGTAGTAAACTGCATGCTTAATGCTTGGAAGCAGTGTGTGCAAGCACCACGTATGACTGCATAAATGTATCAAACGCAACAACTTCATAGTGTTATAATTGTTTGCTTTGAAAGTGCATCAAGCTTACCGAAGGCCCAGTCTTGGCAGCCCTCTTAGCAGAGTGCACAGGCGTCTTAGTCTCCACAATAGAGAAGCCTCCACTGCTCTTGCGCAGCCTCTTACTGCCACTACTACCCTTAGCTTTGCCCTTCTTGCGCTTGCCAGGGGTCACATCATCAGCATCGCTGTTGCTAGCATCACTATCATCATCAGATGGCGCGTCACTTGCCTCCTCCTCCTCACTTGCACTGCCTTCGATGGCCATCCAGGTGGCGTCTTCGGCGTCTGAGCTCGCTGCTGCAGCAGGTTTGCCAGCCTTCTTGACAGTAGCTGAAGGAGGAGAAGGGGCGTCATCCAGCTCGGCTTCTTCATCAGAGTCCAGCACGCGCATTTTCTTAGGCTTGCTAGCGCGCTGTGAGGGCTTAACAACCACCTCATCTTCCTCCTGCTCCACATCGATGTCCACACGGGTGCTGCTGGCTGCTGCACCTGCGGACTCTTGAGAGGCGCTGTCTGTCTTGCGCCAGCGCTGTGTGGAGAGCACAACGCGCTCCTGGTCTCCAGCAGAGTAGTCTAGGGTGTGCTTGCCGTCAGCTGCGCTGTANGCAGACACGACTGCAGCGTTCCACTGATCGTCGTCAGCCCAGTACACTTCTATTGACTGGCCAATCAGCTCAGCGCCAGCTCCACCAGCTGCAGTGGAAGCAGCAGCGCTTGAGCCATTGGAGGGAGCAACGCTTGCTGCTGCAGGCTTCGGCTTTGGCGCTGCAGGGCTTTTGCCTTTTGAGCTTGCTGCACTGGGCTTCGCAGCTTTGGCCGCTGCTGCTGCTGCTGGCGCGGCTTTACTAGATCCTGATGCATTGACTGCTTTCTTGACTGCCTGAGCGGGAGGGCTGGCGCCAGCTTTGGCAGGAGCCTTTGC